>JABSTQ010005267.1:0-57754 GCA_013358835.2 Ixodes persulcatus
TTCCACTATATCGACATCGCGTATGCGCATAAAGTTATCCTGCAATCATATAGGCACATTCGCACGTACAAACCGTTTTAAGAAAGCAAAAGTCGAGCAGTTGTGGGAAGAATGTCGCACCGTTCTCCGGAAGTGCGCCGGACGGGCATGAATTCTATGCGGTGCGCGAAACGAACGAAATTATTCAAAGCGCATTTGACGGTTGCTAATGGCCATAATATTTGTTATTTGTTTGCTTTCTTCCTGACTGAGTATGCCGAGATAATTCCAGACACACCGTTCAGGCACAGATCTTGGGCGTCAGTAAAAGCTCGTCCAAAAATGCTTAGCGAGGAGTAGGGGACGCTTGTTAGGGCCTCCGTCGCAGCTAGTCGATCTTGGCGTTTGCGAAAACTTAATCTTCTATCAGCATAAAATTTGAGTGTGAGATATGTGATGACATGAAGAAGCCATCATAGCAACTCTTGTGCAGTAGTGAGGTCGAACTTATTGCATTTTATTAAACGTTCATGCGCCAATGCTGGGCTCAACTTTGATACTCCTGTGAGGACGCGGCTTGCTTTTCGCCCAATGAAGCAACAAGAAGCGTACGTTTGGCAAACAAAATACGTGTAGGTCTCAAGGTGACCAAATTTCAGGTGTAATTCACTGGTACTAGACGGGATTACTGACATTGGGCTCAAAGATGCACTCGTGGGGTGAGGTGACTAAGCCACGTCGTACTACGTTTGCATACGCACGCACAATATCCGGTGTTTCGGGAACCAAGGAAAGTGCCCCGGTCTTCGTTTTGTATCGCTCGAGAATGAGTGCAGCGCACATTCATAAAAAGTCAGATAATCGAAAACGCAAGCAGCGCGTTCGGTCGCGGCGTGATAGCATGAGATGAAGCTGCTCAGTCGAAACCGAAACTGAGTGGCCAACTAGTTCCCAGAGTGCACTGCGTGGCATTTCGCCGCGATGGGGCGCGTCGGTTTTGGAACAAGTCCATTGGCGTAAAAGGTCGTCTCTATCACTGGATTGCTAATTACTTACATAACAGAACAATTTTCATGCACACGAACGAAGGAGATACAAGCCAACATTTTATAAAGAAGGGAGTACCTCAAGGTGGGGTCTTGAGTCCCGTTCTATTTAACATTTCCCTCATTGGTATTACTGAGGTTGTATCAAAATCTATTCACATTACTTTATATGCCGATGATATATGCCTATGGACATCCGCAATTTCCCTTAAGTGTATACAGACTCGTCTGCTTTGTGCGCTCACAAGCGTGTCTGAGTTTCTAACAAAGCGTGGGCTTGAACTGTCACCTGAAAAATCTGCCGCTCTTGCCTTTACGCGGATGATAACAGACCGATACCCGTTAAAAATTAACGGTACTGCAATTCCCTATGTATCCTCTCACAAATTTCTTGGGATTTTTATCGATCGTGGCCTGACTTGGAACGCCCAGTTGGCTCATCTTCACGTCAAGTTGTCATCATTTACTAACCTTGGACGGTTTATAAGCGGCACGACCTGGGGAGCTACAACAAGTGCACTTCTCTGCCTCTATAGCAGCTTGTTTGTTGGCATTCTTCGTTACTGCCTTCCTGTACTACATGGCCTCAGTCCGACTAACATGAAAAAGCTCCAGTCACTTCAAGCGCAGGCACTCAGAGTATGTCTTGGCGTTCCAAAATGCACATCCACCACAGATACAATAGCAGAATCCCACAGTCTCTCCATAATATCTCTTCGCACCCAGGAGACGCTCCGGAATCATATGCGACATCTGGCACGGCATAAGACCCACCATCTAGCGAACATATCCGAAAGATGCTTTTACAGCCGTATTGCCCAAGTGATCCTTGATCACAAGCACGTTCTCCCAACATCTTTTCAACGTCATACGTTACTCGCCATTCCCCCATGGACACTACCTCAAATCAAAATCTACAGTACTATTCCGGGAATTGACAAGAAATCTGTGCTCCCCGCTGTCGTCCTACGGCAACTGTCCTTATCATACATACATTATGAACACCGCTCTACGTGTCATATATACACCGATGCGTCCACAACATTTAGCCAGTCCTCCATTGGTATTGTAATCCCAGCATTTTCACTTAAAATTGGTTATAAACTTTCTCATAGGATGCCCTCAACAGCTGCTGAGCTAGTAGCTATTCGCGAGGCGTTAAGATACATTCAGGCAATTCCCCCTCGTTCCTGGACAATAGTTACTGACTCTAGATCATCCCTTCAATCACTCCAGTTCCAAGGCCTGAAGAGCCCAAACAGGCAACTATTATTGGACATCCTCAAATTGCACTGGGACGCAATACGCGACGGTCATTCAGTATGCCTCCAGTGGATACCAAGTCATTGCGGCGTCCCAGGAAATGAATTAGCCGACGCTGTAGCAGCAGATGCCCGTAACTCCATCAATGAAGTACAAGCCCCATATACAAGATCAGATATAAAAACAACAGTGAACATTCTGGCGAAGACCATAAACAAACGTCTGTGGGACGACGCCACCGATCAAGGGACACGACTACGCACTATCGACCCGCACCTAATGTTTCATGTACCTCGAGGTCTCGCGCGTCGGCGTCAAGCTGTGCTACATCGAATACGCCTAAACGTTGCATACACAAATAAGTACTTGTTCATCATAGGAAGACTTAATTCGCCAGACTGCGCGAACTGCAACACTCCGGAAGATTTGGTACACATTATGTTACTACGAAACTGAACGGACACAACTAAGAAAATATATTAAGTTGTCCCCTCAAGAAGACCTCACCCTCGACAAGATACTGGGACCATGGAGAAACGAAGCCACCGCCACACTTGCGACAAAGTCCCTTTTGCGATTCCTGACCGCGACTGGTCTCATCAAGAAACTTTAATGTAAAATAAGTTTTTTTTTTTTTTTTTTGCTTTTTTTGTGTGTGTGCCTTTAACTTTCTTCACATCTTTTTACCTCTCTTCCCCACCCTTACCAGAGTAGCCAGTCAGGAGATACCTCCCGGCTAATTTCTCTGGTTTCTCTTTATCCCCACCAATAAAAAAAAAAAAAACCTACTGACATGAATGAAAAGGCTCAAAGAGAAAGAAAAAAAAGAGTAGGGGGTTCTGAGATGTCATCCCATCTGTCTGCTTAGAAAAAGAAGAAAACCACACATTCTCCTACTGACATGAATGAAAAGGCTCAAAGAAAAAGAAGAAAAAAAAGAGTAGGGGGTTCTGAGATGCCATCGCATCTGTCTGCTTCAAAAAAGAAAAAGAAGAAAACCACACATTCTCCTACTGACATGAATGAAAAGGCTCAAAGAGAAAGGAAGAAAAGAGTAGGGGGTTCTGAGATGTCATCCCATCTGTCTGCTTAAAAAAAGAAAAAGAAGAAAACCACACATTCTCCTACTGACATGAATGAAAAGGCTCAAAGAGAAAGAAAAAAAAAGAGTAGGGGGTTCTGAGATGCCATCCCATCTGTCTGCTTAAAAAAAGAAAAAGAAGAAAACCACACATTCTCCTACTGACATGAATGAAAAGGCTCAAAGAAAAGAAGAAAAAAAAGAGTAGGGGGTTCTGAGATGCCATCCCATCTGTCTGCTTAAAAAAAGAAAAAGAAGAAAACCACACATTCTCCTACTGACATGAATGAAAAGGCTCAAAGAAAAGAAGAAAAAAAAGAGTAGGGGGTTCTGAGATGCCATCCCATCTGTCTGCTTAAAAAAAGAAAAGAAGAAAACCACACATTCTCCTACTGACATGAATGAAAAGGCTCAAAGAAAAGAAGAAAAAAAAGAGTAGGGGGTTCTGAGATGCCATCCCATCTGTCTGCTTAAAAAAAGAAAAAGAAGAAAACCACACATTCTCCTACTGACATGAATGAAAAGGCTCAAAGAAAAGAAGAAAAAAAAGAGTAGGGGGTTCTGAGATGCCATCCCATCTGTCTGCTTAAAAAAAGAAAAAGAAGAAAACCACACATTCTCCTACTGACATGAATGAAAAGGCTCAAAGAAAAGAAGAAAAAAAAGAGTAGGGGGTTCTGAGATGCCATCCCATCTGTCTGCTTAAAAAAGAAAAAGAAGAAAACCACACATTCTCCTACTGACATGAATGAAAAGGCTCAAAGAAAAGAAGAAAAAAAAGAGTAGGGGGTTCTGAGATGCCATCCCATCTGTCTGCTTAAAAAAAGAAAAAGAAGAAAACCACACATTCTCCTACTGACATGAATGAAAAGGCTCAAAGAAAAGAAGAAAAAAAAGAGTAGGGGGTTCTGAGATGCCATCCCATCTGTCTGCTTAAAAAAAGAAAAAGAAGAAAACCACACATTCTCCTACTGACATGAATGAAAAGGCTCAAAGAAAAGAAGAAAAAAAAGAGTAGGGGGTTCTGAGATGCCATCCCATCTGTCTGCTTAAAAAAAAAGAAAAAGAAGAAAACCACACATTCTCCTACTGACATGAATGAAAAGGCTCAAAGAAAAGAAGAAAAAAAAGAGTAGGGGGTTCTGAGATGCCATCCCATCTGTCTGCTTAAAAAAGAAAAAGAAGAAAACCACACATTCTCCTACTGACATGAATGAAAAGGCTCAAAGAAAAAGAAGAAAAAAAAGAGTAGGGGGTTCTGAGATGCCATCCCATCTGTCTGCTTAAAAAAAGAAAAAGAAGAAAACCACACATTCTCCTACTGACATGAATGAAAAGGCTCAAAGAAAAGAAGAAAAAAAAGAGTAGGGGGTTCTGAGATGCCATCCCATCTGTCTGCTTAAAAAAAGAAAAGAAGAAAACCACACATTCTCCTACTGACATGAATGAAAAGGCTCAAAGAAAAGAAGAAAAAAAAGAGTAGGGGGTTCTGAGATGCCATCCCATCTGTCTGCTTAAAAAAGAAAAGAAGAAAACCACACATTCTCCTACTGACATGAATGAAAAGGCTCAAAGAAAAAGAAGAAAAAAAAGAGTAGGGGGTTCTGAGATGCCATCCCATCTGTCTGCTTAAAAAAGAAAAAGAAGAAAACCACACATTCTCCTACTGACATGAATGAAAAGGCTCAAAGAAAAGAAGAAAAAAAAGAGTAGGGGGTTCTGAGATGCCATCCCATCTGTCTGCTTAAAAAAAGAAAAAGAAGAAAACCACACATTCTCCTACTGACATGAATGAAAAGGCTCAAAGAAAAAGAAGAAAAAAAAGAGTAGGGGGTTCTGAGATGCCATCCCATCTGTCTGCTTAAAAAAAGAAAAAGAAGAAAACCACACATTCTCCTACTGACATGAATGAAAAGGCTCAAAGAAAAGAAGAAAAAAAAGAGTAGGGGGTTCTGAGATGCCATCCCATCTGTCTGCTTAAAAAAAGAAAAAGAAGAAAACCACACATTCTCCTACTGACATGAATGAAAAGGCTCAAAGAAAAGAAGAAAAAAAAGAGTAGGGGGTTCCGAGATGCCATCCCATCTGTCTGCTTAAAAAAAAAGAAAAAGAAGAAAACCACACATTCTCCTACTGACATGAATGAAAAGGCTCAAAGAAAAGAAGAAAAAAAAGAGTAGGGGGTTCTGAGATGCCATCCCATCTGTCTGCTTAAAAAAGAAAAAGAAGAAAACCACACATTCTCCTACTGACATGAATGAAAAGGCTCAAAGAAAAGAAGAAAAAAAAGAGTAGGGGGTTCTGAGATGCCATCCCATCTGTCTGCTTAAAAAAGAAAAAGAAGAAAACCACACATTCTCCTACTGACATGAATGAAAAGGCTCAAAGAAAAAGAAGAAAAAAAAGAGTAGGGGGTTCTGAGATGCCATCCCATCTGTCTGCTTAAAAAAGAAAAAGAAGAAAACCACACATTCTCCTACTGACATGAATGAAAAGGCTCAAAGAAAAAGAAGAAAAAAAAGAGTAGGGGGTTCTGAGATGCCATCCCATCTGTCTGCTTAAAAAAGAAAAAGAAGAAAACCACACATTCTCCTACTGACATGAATGAAAAGGCTCAAAGAAAAAGAAGAAAAAAAAGAGTAGGGGGTTCTGAGATGCCATCCCATCTGTCTGCTTAAAAAAGAAAAGAAGAAAACCACACATTCTCCTACTGACATGAATGAAAAGGCTCAAAGAAAAAGAAGAAAAAAAAGAGTAGGGGGTTCTGAGATGCCATCCCATCTGTCTGCTTAAAAAAGAAAAAGAAGAAAACCACACATTCTCCTACTGACATGAATGAAAAGGCTCAAAGAAAAGAAGAAAAAAAAGAGTAGGGGGTTCTGAGATGCCATCCCATCTGTCTGCTTAAAAAAAGAAAAAGAAGAAAACCACACATTCTCCTACTGACATGAATGAAAAGGCTCAAAGAAAAGAAGAAAAAAAAGAGTAGGGGGTTCTGAGATGCCATCCCATCTGTCTGCTTAAAAAAGAAAAAGAAGAAAACCACACATTCTCCTACTGACATGAATGAAAAGGCTCAAAGAAAAAGAAGAAAAAAAAGAGTAGGGGGTTCTGAGATGCCATCCCATCTGTCTGCTTAAAAAAAGAAAAAGAAGAAAACCACACATTCTCCTACTGACATGAATGAAAAGGCTCAAAGAAAAGAAGAAAAAAAAGAGTAGGGGGTTCTGAGATGCCATCCCATCTGTCTGCTTAAAAAAAGAAAAAGAAGAAACCACACATTCTCCTACTGACATGAATGAAAAGGCTCAAAGAAAAAGAAGAAAAAAAAGAGTAGGGGGTTCTGAGATGCCATCCCATCTGTCTGCTTAAAAAAAGAAAAAGAAGAAAACCACACATTCTCCTACTGACATGAATGAAAAGGCTCAAAGAAAAAGAAGAAAAAAAAGAGTAGGGGGTTCTGAGATGCCATCCCATCTGTCTGCTTAAAAAAGAAAAGAAGAAAACCACACATTCTCCTACTGACATGAATGAAAAGGCTCAAAGAAAAGAAGAAAAAAAAGAGTAGGGGGTTCTGAGATAGCCATCCCATCTGTCTGCTTAAAAAAGAAAAAGAAGAAAACCACACATTCTCCTACTGACATGAATGAAAAGGCTCAAAGAAAAAGAAGAAAAAAAAGAGTAGGGGGTTCTGAGATGCCATCCCATCTGTCTGCTTAAAAAAGAAAAAGAAGAAAACCACACATTCTCCTACTGACATGAATGAAAAGGCTCAAAGAAAAAGAAGAAAAAAAAGAGTAGGGGGTTCTGAGATGCCATCCCATCTGTCTGCTTAAAAAAAGAAAAAGAAGAAAACCACACATTCTCCTACTGACATGAATGAAAAGGCTCAAAGAAAAAGAAGAAAAAAAAGAGTAGGGGGTTCTGAGATGCCATCCCATCTGTCTGCTTAAAAAAGAAAAAGAAGAAAACCACACATTCTCCTACTGACATGAATGAAAAGGCTCAAAGAAAAAGAAGAAAAAAAAGAGTAGGGGGTTCTGAGATGCCATCCCATCTGTCTGCTTAAAAAAAGAAAAAGAAGAAAACCACACATTCTCCTACTGACATGAATGAAAAGGCTCAAAGAAAAAGAAGAAAAAAAAGAGTAGGGGGTTCTGAGATGCCATCCCATCTGTCTGCTTAAAAAAAGAAAAAGAAGAAAACCACACATTCTCCTACTGACATGAATGAAAAGGCTCAAAGAAAAAGAAGAAAAAAAAGAGTAGGGGGTTCTGAGATGCCATCCCATCTGTCTGCTTAAAAAAGAAAAAGAAGAAAACCACACATTCTCCTACTGACATGAATGAAAAGGCTCAAAGAGAAAGAAAAAAAAGAGTAGGGGGTTCTGAGATGCCATCCCATCTGTCTGCTTAAAAAAAGAAAAAGAAGAAAACCACACATTCTCCTACTGACATGAATGAAAAGGCTCGGCATGCTGCGGCTCGGCGTCTACGCAGACAAGCACCACCAGAGCTTCGCCCCAAGCAACATCATTCACCACGTGGAGATGCGGTCAATTTTTATTTCGGGTTACCCCGCAGCGCCCGAAGGCATTATTGCGGGGGGGGGGGGGGGGGGGGGGGGGGTCGTAAGGGTAGAAATACACTCGTGTACCAAAAAACAAGGAAACACAAGCACGCAGGAAAACAAACAAACGCAAGCCTGAAATATGATAAAAGCCACATTGGTGGCTCGCATTCCAAGTACCTGCCAGTTTGACTCAAGCTGTTCTACGCGCTTTAGGATTGTGACACTGCATGTTTATTTCGGCTCACCATAATTATTTTTAGCCATGTTCCTTTTACGTTGCATTGGGACGATTCGCTTTTTAAGGGGGGCCAAACAAGCAACGCTCGGTCGTGGTCTTCTAGGAGATTTGTGTTTATTCTTGCTCCGGCTGTAACTTTTACCATCTCGTCCTGCTTTCTCGAGCATCGCGCGCCCCAAACGCACGACGCTCGAAGCTTTTTTGCCGAATTTTCGAGATAGTAACGCACACTAGATAAGGAGCTGCGCAGGACCTTGTCGAGTCGGTCTCACTCTCGCTTGTTTTTACACCGCCAAATCGCCGCCCACTTTCTGGTGTCTCGACGTTCATTCTTTATTTTGTTTGGCTCAAGTTTTCCGATTAAACCTTTATTTTCAGTTCACTGTTCATCCTCTCGTCGCCTTCATTCGTGACGAAATAAGTCGCACCTTTGTATAAGTCGCGCCTCTTTGCATGGTTCAGGCGATGAGTTTTTTTTATTTTATGCGCATTGGAATCGCAAAATCAAAGTTTTGCACGATCGGCTAGTTCACACCACGGTGTAAGATAATACTCTTCAGGTGAGGACAGCGTGCTCCTCGCGCAGTGCAGATACAGTTCGGCGCCGGCAGAGGACTCGTCGACCTGGCATGGAAGCGGCAGAAGTATAGCTGTAACGGAAAAAGAATAGTATAAGTGACCGATGACGGAGCGGCAAAATCGCAACACTCAGTGCTATTGTTCCCGAGTGCGCTGATAGCGAGAGTGACAGTCACAATTCACGCCTCAACGCGGAATGGCCGGCAGAAAGCAGCCCATCCTAAAGCCCGCATTTAAACAGCTATCTTATCCCTCAATTTTTTGCCGGCCACCCCCGTGTTGAAACATGCAACGTGACTGGCACTCTCACTATTGGCGCGCTCGATCGGGAAAAATAGCGCCGGGTGTCGCGATTTTGACGCTCCGATCATCGGTCAGTTGTGCTACTCGTTTTCCGTTGCAGCTGTACCAGGCCAAGAATTTAGCGACGAAAGTGGAAATACTGAGGGCCTTGAAGGGCGGCGTCTCTCGACAGCAAGTCATGGAAAGTTACGACGTCAAGAGAAGCACTTTGGCCATGTACATGAAAATTGAGGCCGAGATCCTACCGGCTTTTGACAGAGAGAAGTTCAACGCGGAGAGAAAGTGGCTGTGGAAGTTGGTGCACCCGAAACTAGAAGAGGCCTTGCTGTGGTAAATTGTCAGCGCACGGGATGCGTAGCTCCGACAGTGCGAGTGCGGTGGAGCATCTGACCGCGCAAGGAAAGTCGCCGTCTCCGCCCAAATGTCGTCCAGAAAGCAGGCGGCAATAACAGATTTCTTCTCAAAATAAAGGTATGTCACACGGATACGTTTTTTCTCAGTTTTCTTTGTCCTTTCGATATTTCGATTTTCGGATAATTCGGACATTTTTGCCAGTCCCATGAGATCCAAATTAATGAGGTTTTACTGTACGCCAGGTTCGTCCCCAGGTTGGCCGAGGAGGTAGAACCGATGCGTCGACTACTACGGAAAGGTGTTCCTTTCGTCTGGGATGCCACCGCGGACGCTAGCTTTGCCAGGGTGAAGAGACTCCTCGCCTCGCACCAAGTGCTGAGCATGTTCCACCCAGCTCTCCCTGTTATCGTTGCCACAGACGCTTCGGCATATGGTCTGGGTGCCGTCTTGCAGTAGGTCGACGGGCCTCATACTCTCACGGTTGCCTTCGCGTCACGGACTTTGACTGCAGCCGAGCGGAAGTACTCGGCTGGTGAGCGAGAGGCCTTGGCCTGTTCGTGGACCTGTGAGAGGTGGCACACACACTTGTAGGGACGGCCCTTCAGTCTTCTTACGGATCACCAGGCCTTAGTGGTCCTGCTCTCTGCACGAAACAGCGTCCTCTTCGCATCGCACGGTGGACAGCACGGTTGCTCTGCTACAACTTGAAGGTCGAGTACCGTCGTGGCTCTGATAACAAAGTGGCGGATGCCCTGTCTCAACCACCTTCGCCAGGCACTGAACGTGGAGAGCAGGCCGAAGAAGAGGTCGTGCCCTTGGTGACATCAGTTGTACATCGGGAAGACCTGCAACGCACCACAGAGGAGGATGGAACATTACAAAACGTCATGCAATGTGTCCAGAGAGCGTGGCCTGCTCGAAAGAACCTGACTGCAGACCTGGTCCCATATATGAGGTCCGCAGCGAGTTGTTGGTGGTGGACGGTCTGCTTCTGTGCTCATAACGTGTCGTGATTCCGACGATTGTAAAGACAAAGAGGTGCCTTCGAGACAAGTTCTAGTGGCCTGGACTAGACAAGCAAGTCGAAGGCACCATCTGCAGTTGTACTCTCTGCCAGTCCGCATACAAGAGTGTCAAGACAGGGCCAACACCGTTCCAGCCAGTGCCACTTCCTGAAAGACCTTGGGGCAAAGTCGCCATCGACATCGTCGGCCCCTTCGAGCAAGCACCAGCGAACTGCCGGTTCGCCATCTCGGTTGTCGACTATTTCTCAAAGTGGCCGGAGGTCGCCTTCTGCAGCGACATCACATCGCAGACAGTCATGAATTTCCTGTCTACCGTTTTCGCACGAGAAAACTACCCGACAGAGATGGTCTCCGACCATGGCCGACAGTTCACATGGAGAGAGTTTGAGACGTTCCTCGAAGCAAGAGGAACAAAGCACTTGTTCTCCTCAGTCTACCATCCCCAGGCAAACGGCCTGGCGGAGAGGTTCAACAGGGTGCTAAAGTCGTATATCCAGTTGGCGCTGCTGGAACACCGTCCTCTCAAGTCAACCGTCGTCGAGTATCTGGGAATCTACAGGGCTACACCACACTCCACCACCGGGTTGGCTCCTGCTGTACTGCTCCACGGACGCCCCATGAAGACGGCACTTGACGTCCTTGGCCTCCCGACTGCACAGCTCGGCACCAACCCTGCCCGAGAGATGCGTCGCCTTCGCAAGAGGGTGAGAGACCAACGAGCCAAGAGTAAGGCTTATGCCGACCGACGTCGGGCTGCCAAGGCCCCTGGACTTTCAGACGGGTAACTACGTGAGGGTGCGAAGACAAGTTCATGGCCCAAAGGGTACCGCCACTTTTGGACCACCGCTGAAAGTCTTCAAGCGCGTTGGGCGTTGGTAGTTTTATCTAGAAGATGGACGTACGTGGAATGGGTCGAAGTTATTGGCAGTACCCAGGGAGTCATGGCCGAACCAAGACTCTTTGCAGAATTCTCCTTGGTATGACAACACCCCCCCCACTGGTGGGGGGGGGTGTCTGGTGGGGGGGGGACGTCCCAAGTACTGGGACCCAGACGTCCCAGTACCTGGGACGTCTGGGTCGACTCTTACCAGTGGGCACACCCCCTCAGTCACCGGTCGGCGCACAACCTGAACTTCAGGCGCCACAGGTGGAACAGAGTTCACCGGTGCATGGCCAGGAAGGTGACGGGGAGCCCGTACTTGGACGGTTTTCTAGAGAGCGACGCCCACCACAACACCTTCTGGACTATGTTTAGTGACTGTTCGTACCTTGCAGAAAGTGACTGCTTGTGTTTTTCAGACAGTGACTGCTCATGTTTTTCAGACAGTGACGGTTTTTTGTGTACAGACAGGACTGCTTTAAAGTGAGTTAATGTGCGAGCAGCGCACAAAAACATAAGGGGGGAGTGGATGTAATGTCGTGAAGGCGACACCCTTAGATGATTTGTAGTTGTGCCACCTTCGGTGAGATGGCGCCACCGCCTCGACTCTGTACGGTATCACACGGGACAAGTAAAGTCCTTCTCTTTCTGATCAGGACACCGTCTGGTCGTTGTCTCGTGTTCACCCCCTTCCATCCGGCCCGGAACACAACATTACCTTTCAGCGTTACTGTACTGAAGCAAAAGGGAACCACGGCTGAATTAGGCAATCACAGGCTGTGAGAGCTCACTGTCTGGCCTACCCGCAAGGAGCCGCTTAGGGGAAACCATAAAGTTTTTCGCTTTCAGTTATGAAAGGTGTAGAAGAGTGCAGCGACAGCAGTGCTTCCTGGAAGGGCCACCTATGGCTACGTAGTTACGGGGCTCTACCAAAAGATGGCGCATAAAAAAAATGGAGATTAAAAAAAAGCATATAAGTCGCACATAAGAGAAATGTTTGCAAAAAAGCGCAACTTGTACGCGGGAAAATAGGGTAAATGAAACTTGTTCTTTTGTCTCCTCGCTGCAACCTTGGACATTGCCAAGTGGGTGGCCGAATGAAACCTGGGACAATTGCGGAGTGAGAGCGCCCAAAAGTAAAACTGAACCTGGTGCCCCGACCGAGTCACTTCTCTCAAGCTAGTTGACCAGTAGCTGGACCTTTATTTTTAAAACATTTCCCTCTCTGAATAGTGGAAAACTGGTTGCCCCTTGTGGGTATTTGGACATTGGGTTGAGGCACCTTGGCAGCATAGTTTGTGACAGAGCGCTTTAGCAGAGCAAAAGGCAACTCTGGTGGGAGGAGTCTAGGTCAGAGGCTTGGGAACAGTAGGATGCACTGTTCCCGCTAAGAAACTCCATAAAAAGAAATGTCTTTGTGCAGGTCCAGGAGCCCCTGATGGCGAGCGTGTACTTTGTGGACTACGGGGACTACAGCATGATGCGGCCGTCGGAGCTGCAGCCCCTGTGGCGCCGCTTCAGGGAGCTGCCCGTGCAGGCCGTGCCCGCTTCGCTCGACAGTGAGTTTCCTCAATTGGCTCGGAAAAATGCCCCCATGTTGACGTCATTTGCCCAACGCACGGCGTCCCGTTGCACATATTCAGAAGACCTGGCTCTCGTCTCACACTTCCTCGTTTACTTTTCGAGCAAGCGGTTTCGAGACGATGACGTCCACGGCGTTGCTCGCTTCGTCGGAGCCTTGGACACCGATCGCAGCAGTGATGAGGCTGATTGTTATCAAAAGATGTGGGAAGCTGGTTATTTTGACTCGCCCACAACCGGCTCTTTCTAGCATGGAAGGGGGCACCATGGTGTGACAGCAGTTGATCAACAACTTGATTATTGCCAAACTTTGAACTAAGTTGCCTATGAGCATTTCATTTCAAGGATAATCTTGATTTTCGTAACTCTTTCCTTATTCATATCAATCGATGGATTTCAAACCCTCATTTTAACGTGTTGAGCGTCGTTTTTAAACGTGCGACGCCTTCTAGGATATTACGGAGGAACTCTACTTTGAGGCTTTTTCACGATTATCTATTTGAGTAATCTGAGCATCAAGTGGGGTGTCGCTTGCCAGTCAAAAATGTCATGGGACACCAGCTCTGGGCTTCCAGGAGCATTTGCAGTCGGCTCTGTCGGCCACACCCTTCAAGAGCAGCTCAAGCCTCAAGGGCGTCGTCGTGCATTGCATCTCCCAAGCTACAGTTAGCACCACTTGCAATTGCACGTCCCAGTTCTGGCCCTGTCTCGGCCGCTAATTCGGAAATTCGAATAGTTGAGCATTACGAAAACATGAATTAGGACAGAACCTTTTTGTGTTTGCACTCGATATATCAAGGGGCCAGAGAAACTGGTGGATGGTTAGCCAGGCGGTGTTTTGCCTCTTTGCGGTCGGATCTTTTGGCATTTCATTAGTCCACATAGGGCGGTTGTACGATGGCTGGCACTGTCCACGTTGGTCACCTTCTCTAGTGTCATGACCAAGTCCACCAATTAAGGGAATTACAGTAAAATCCCGTATCAACTCCCGCCCTCTTTTGAAGAGATAAATACAGTATAGACCACTTACAACGTAACCGCTTACAGTGCAGGACCGGGTATAACGCGGCTTTTTTCAACCACCGGTTCGCCTCCCATACAACTCCATGTAATTACGTACCGCTTAAAATGCAGGCGCGCGAAGGGAAATACCGGAAAGAAAAAACCTGCTGCTGAATGCGAGGGCTGTTTTGGTATTGTGAATGGCTTCAGGGAGTGAAAATGATGATATTTGTTTGAACTGTAATCTAAAGTTGGAGGGAGATGGCAAGGACATACAGTGTATTGAATGTCGATTTACCTATCATTTAGGAAATTGCTCTGGCGTGCCCAAGAGTAAAGTGAAAGAAAAAAAAGAATCAACTAGCCTGAGAGAGAGCTGGGTATGTCAGACATGTTGCATTTAAAAAAAAGCGATCGAAACCAAGCGATTTGGAAACAAATGCATCACATGGCAAACTTGATATTCACAAACAGTTAGCAGAAATCGCGCAAATGTTAGTGGTTCTCGGTCCACTAGAAAAGAAGGTCGACGAGTTGGCCAGTGTGAAAGAAACTGTACAAGAAATTGAAAGAAAGGTACAAAAAATGTCCGACAGATACGACGAGGCTATGAAAAAACTAACCGCGCAGGAAGCAGAAATGACTGAGATCAAAACAAGAGTGAAAAAAATTGAAGAAGCTAGCCCAACTAACGAAGAAATCAACAAATTAAAGCAAGACCTAAACAATCTCGAGCGATACGGCAGGTTAAACAACATCGAAGTCCACGGTATTCTTGTCAGTGAACACGAGGACCTAATGGAAAAACCGAGTTGTGTCGCGGACAAACTGCAAGTAACAAGATTAAAGAAAGAAGACGTTGAAGCAGTACACCGCGTTCCATCAAGAAAGGGAAAAACACCCCCGATAATGATTAGATTCTTGAACCGGAGCAGACGAGACGAATGGCTAAAAAACAAGAACAAACTGCGATCGGAAAATTCTAACGACAACATTTATTTGCGAGAAAACCTAACCGAAATAAACAAAAAGCTTTTTTTTCGAAGCTAGAGAAAAAGCTAAATCACTGGGATATCGCTACACGTGGCACAAAGGTGGTTGCACCTATGTAAGGAAACAGGACTGTGATCGAGCGATTCGTATCAAGACGCGCAGTGATATCGATAAAATAAGATAAAACCAAAATGGATGGAAAACAAACATATTCATCTTTTACAAAGTGGTGGACAAGTGTATCCACTACTATTGATGATGGTTGTTTTGTTTTACCGTATTTACTCGCACAATGAACGCACTCGCGTAATAAACGCACCCCCCAAGTCGGCCCTCAAAATTTTGACTTTTTTTTTTACTCGCGTAATAAACGCACCCCCAACTCGGACGTCAAAATTTTGACCCCCTCCCCCCACGCGCGCGAAATGAAGGCACTTTTCTATCCTGGTGCAGCGAGGTCGCGAAGGCATGGGCGAACAAAGCGCCTCGCAAAAGGCGCTAAAAAATAAAAAAAAAAAGATCCAACGGAAGCAAGAGAAAAAAAAAAAACATGGAGAGGAGCTTTTTTTTTTCTTTTTGCACAGCGCAGTTTGGACTTTGGGTCGCGCGCCGCACGCAAGGAGATAAGAAAGAGAAAAAGAAGCCCTCGCTTAAGCAAAGCGCGCATAATGAAGGCGTCCTGCCCTCGCCCCCTCCTCGCACTTTGGAAAGAGAAGGGAGAAGCCCTCGAAGTGAACGCACTTTTCTATCCTGGTGAGCGAGTTTGCGATTGCATGGGCGTGGGCAAACAAAAGAGCTCGCGAAAAGCGGCAAAAAAAAAAAGAAACCCACGGAACCAAGAGAAAAGAAAAAAACATAAAGAGGAGCTTTTTTTTTTTTCCTTTTTTTTTTTTTTTTGCACAGCGCAGTTTGGTCCGGAGGTCGCGCGTCGCGCGCAAAGAGATAAGAAAAGCGGAGAAGCGTAGGCAAACAAAACAACTTGCGAAAGGCGGGGGAAAAAACAAACAAACACGGAAGCAAAAAAAAAAAAACAGACGAGCATTTTTTTTTTTTTTTGCGCATTGCAGTTTGGTTTTGGAGTCGCGTGCTGCGCGCAAAGAATAAGAAGTTACGTGGATTTTTCCGGATTTAGAGGTCCGTTGATTATGCGAGTAAATACGGACGCAAAAATTTTACTTCGCGTAATGAACGCCCCCCCTAACTTTGCATCGATTTTTCGGGAAAAAAAGTGCGTTCATTCTGCGAGTAAATACGGTATTACGCGCCAATGTCCGCAGTTTGAAGAAGCACTGGAATGAAATTAACAGTTTGGTGGAACCTTACCTAGACAAGTTAGATGTTCTTGTATTTTCGGAAACAAATATAAAGCCTGAGGAAGAGACGCTGTTTGTTTTTGATAACTTTGAAGTGTTGTCACATAGTAGAGACGACCGAAAAGGAGGTGGAACTATGCTCATAATAAATCATAAATTAAAAATAAAGAAAAGCAAAAAGATTCTCCTCAACAGAGGCTCTTCACGTCGAACTTGAAAAAAAGGGAAAACTATTTTCAGTATTAAGTCTGTATGGAGCGCCCCAAGGAAATATAGGTGAATTCCTAGATGACATAAATAAATGGTTAAACGAGAATAAAGACAATGATATGATTGTAGTAGGTGAGATAAACATTGACACACATAGATTGAATCCGATGACTACCTTGATAGCATGGTACTATCCGGTCTAGAGCCGATTCTACAGGATTTCACAAGAGAGGAAACATATAGAGGGAGACGAACTCAAGCATGCATAGACCATATACATACACGGACAAAAGAAGGGAAATCTTATCACAGAGAAAGTAGCCGACCACTATTGTGTGGCAGTAACTAACTTCTTTAAAACTACACGACAAACATATGTGGAGAGTTCTTTTATTAATACAGTAAAACCTCGTTAATTCGGATCTCATGGGACCGGCAAAAATGTCCGAATTATCCGAAAGTCGAAATATCGAAAGGACAAAGAAAACTGCGCGATAGCGTTTCCCTGTGACATACCTTTATTTTGAGAAGAAATGTATTATTACCACCTGCTTTCTGGACGACACTTGGGCGGACACGGCAACTTTTCTTAGCGCGGTCGAGTGCTCCATCGCACTCGCACAGTCGGAGCTACGCATCCCGCGCGCTGACGAGTTAGCACAGCAAGGCCTCTTCTAGTTTCGGGTGCACCACCGCCCACGGCCGCTTTCTTTTCGCGTTGAACTTCTCGCTCTCGAAAGCCCGTAGGATATCGACCTCAATTTTCACGTACGTGGCCAAACTGCTTCTCTTGACGTCGTAACTTTCAATCACTTGTAGAGAGACGCCGTCCTTCAAGGCCCTTAGTATTTCCACTTTCGTCGCTAAATTCTTAGCCTAGTACAGTCGACTCTCATTAATTCAAACTCGAGGGGGGCCGAAAATTTGTTTGAATAAAGCAAAGTTTGAATTATCAGGAGTTTCTTCCCATAGAGACGCATAGGATGGGACCTGCACGTTAGTTTGAATTATCCGCAAGTTTGAATTAAGAGATTTTGAATTAATGAGAGTCAACTGTACAGCTGCAACGGAAAACGAGTAGCACAACTGACCAATAATCGGAGCGGCAAAATCGCGAAACCCGGCACTATTTTTCCAGAGCGCCCGACACCGAGAGTGCCAATCACGTTGCATTTTACAACGCGGGGGCGGCCGGTTAAAATGGTGGGCTTTAGGATCCCCGCGTTGAGGCATGAAACGTGACTGTCACTCTCGCTATCGGCGCGCTCGGGAACAATAGCCCCGCGCGTCGCGATCTCGCCATTGCGGTCGTCGGTCACTTGTGCTACCCTTTTTCCGTTGCAGCTATGCTTCTGCCGCTTCCATGCCAGGACATTAGCGGGTAGCGCGCTGAAGAACGGCAATCCAGAGCAAAACTGGTGCAAAACACTGAGAACGGGAAGAGCGGAGAACCATGGGAAAACCGGAAAACCACGTGTGCACCTCGGATGGATAGCGGTCATACGATTTGGAATGGATGGTAGCTAGCGCCACCTGCCGAATTCGTCCGAATTAACCATAGCGTGCCGCGTTCCCTCCGAATTAATGAGCGTTTGCTCCCATTGACTAATACATACGTTTGACGGGACCGGATCGGCAGTCCGAATTATCCGAATTTCCGAATTAGCGGGGGTTGAATTAACGAGGTTTTACTGTAATAAAGATACATACATACAGGGTGTCACAAAAGAAAATTTACACGGTCTTTTTTACCGCAAAAATAAACTAGGCATCGCCGAACGCTCATTCTCCGCCCAAAGGTAGCCCTAGAGGTCACAACCAGATGCCAAAGTTTCAGCCCGATCCGATAACTTAATCAAAAGTTATAAGTGATTTTCTGAAATTTTCAATGGGAAAATGGAGCCCATTTTTGCCCGTTTTCGGTTTCTGGTGCCATAGAGCCCCATGTGTTTGAAAACTCCGTCGGCCGCCATTTTCCCATTGAAAATTTCAGAAAATCACTTATAACTTTTGATTAAGTTATCGGATCGGGCTGAAACTTTGGCATCTGGTTGTGACCTCTAGGGCTACCTTTGGGCGGAGAATGAGCGTTCGGCGATGCCTAGTTTATTTTTGCGGTAAAAAAGACCGCGTAAATTTTCTTTTGTGACACCCTGTACATACAGGAAATCAACTGGAAAGAAATTTTTAAAGAACAAAATCCAATAAAACTTTATGATCAACTTATAGACATATTTAAACAGATTTATGAAAAATCAACACAAAAAAGTAACATAAAAAGACGTAAAGAACAAAATGAATGGATAACTAAGGAGATAGATGAAAGGAAAAAACGAAGGCCTGGCAGCTTTTGAAATGTTTTCCGAATAATGCAACATATACAGTCGCCGACGGAATTATCGGACGCCGAAATTACGGACTTGCTGGTTATTCCGGACATCGACGGGGAACCGTTACTTACCCTATTGAAATAGTACATATTAATAACCAGTTTTGCGTACAGTTTGCGGCCCGAAAGTTCAATTTTCCGGACTAAAACGCGAGCGGCGGCCGCCAAAAGGCTGCCATTTTGGATTTTTCGCTGCCTTGACCGTGGGCTTGGCTCGATGTTTTAAGTGGATTTGGATAGGTTTGGCAGAGCACTATTTTAGAGCTGCCAAATCAGCCGCTAGGTGTCCTATAGTACGTTGTTTTTTTTTTTTGCTTCGCATCATCATCATCATCATCGTTTTCGTTTCTTTGTTCGGTCGATTTTCCATCTCCAACCAAAGCCAGTCGCCATTTGTAAAGTGTGGAGCACGTTCTGGCCGTCTTCGTTCCTAGGTCTTACCTACCACAGTTTATCATATACAGCTTGCCCACTGTAGAATAAGCCTGTGGTAATCGGGAGACATGGTGTTGAGAGTATTTTTGCATGCAGCGCCCCTCACCACATAACTAAACACTTTTTATGCTTCTGTTTTGTTCTTTTGCTTTCCAAGATGGCGGCCCCCATGGTATTTTGGTTTCCGTTCCTCGCGTTCTCGCGTTGCATATTGCTTTAGTTTGAAGCGCCCGTCACAGGTGACAGGACACCATTTCCAGGCGATCACATTCAGACAAGGAAGCATTTTTTCACGTAGGGGACTGTTTATTGGATCTCTACATGGTATAAATCAATCAAAAAGAGTCACAAACATAGCACTTAATACAGCCATAGAACAAAGTTTGCACGGAGGCCGGTCAATTTACAAACATAAAACAAAGCCGACGACACTTTTTTTTTTCGGAGTATTGGCATGTTATGACAGAAATATTGTGGATGACAGCTTTTAGGGCAAGTGTGAAACGCGATGATCAAACATGATCGAACATTTTGACAGGTCACAAGGACATCAAGAGGCACGAAAAATAGAGCACATCAAATCATATTTGTACTGCACAAGTAAACAATACAAACTCAAAACTGCATGCGCACAGCATTATCTACAGCAATTAAGAAATTCTACAGAATTGAAAGCGTCTGACTGTTCTCTGTGTCATAAGTTCTGTTGCTTAAATAAAGCGCAGGCTTTTTAGAGCGCCCAGAGCTCTTACTGATCCAGTAAATGGTGCATATGACGAGTCGTACAAGGTTTCTTAATAAAATTCTCTTTTTTAGTGTTGCGCGGACTAATACCATGAACAGAAGAGAACATGTGAGAGTTTAAACTGCAACATCCCCATGTGCTTTTTTTTTTTTTTTAGCTCATGTGAACAATTAATTTTTTCCGAACACCGATTGACAAGGAGACGTGGTGCCGTTTTCAACGCAGCAATTCACCGAGGAATTTTTTTTTTTTTTTTAACACGATTTGAACTAGGGTTTGTACCTACTAGAACGATCACATATGTTTGCACTAGTTGGGTGCCCTTATTTCAAGGGCACTACTTGAGAACGCATTAAAATGAACGCGATCAGTAAATTCTAAATCGAATCTTGCGACGCCGGAGTACGCTCCGCGATTTCTTCAGTTTCGTTTGGGCTGCATCAGTTTCGAGCCTCTCTCTACATGTGCAAAGCCGCGGTTACTTTGTTGTTCATGATTCCGAATAGAAAGACGATTCGGCACTAGCTTCATTGATGCAAGGAGGAAAATCAGCACCTCACAAAACTGAATATACGCACGTTTATAATTCACCACTATATGAGTCTGTGTAACGGCGAGTTCCTCAGCGTTATTTGCCACGGAAACGTCAACTTTCAGAGAAGCATAGTATAAAATAAAACACAATGTTATTTGCAATAACAAAATTTTGAATATACAACTTACCAGTTTCTCAGCGGGTGCTTTATTATCAGCTTCGAATGCTTCGAATTTAAACGCCAAAAACGCAAGTGTACTCCGCAATCTCCGCAGCAGCCTGACAGCACCCCGTTGACCCCACAGTGAATAAGCATACAGTGGTCCCACTCAAGGCCCCTTCCGGTAATCGGGTGTTAGGCAGCGCCCCTCACCACATATCGCGAACTAAACACTTTTTATGTTTCTGATTTCTTGTTACAGAACGCCGTGTAAAAGTAATCGTTATAAAACAAAGGAATTACACCAGTAATGCTAATTTTTAAAAACATAAGAGACCCAATTTTTTTCGGGAAGGAATAAAAGAATGCTTGACCGAAAACCGTTACACGGTTACCCAGAGTTACGACCAATGAGAGGAGTCGAGGCCATCATGGCGCCAATGGCGCCGGGCGACGGGGTGCTGCCAGGCTGCTGCGGAGATTGCGGAGTACACTTGCGTTTTTGGCGTTTAAATTCGAAGCATTCGAAGCTGATAATAAAGCACCCGCTGAGAAGCTGGTAAGTTGTATATTCAAAATTTTGTTATTGCAAATAACATTGTGTTTTATTTTATACTTTGCTTCTCTGAAAGTTGACGTTTCCGTGGCAAATATCGCTGAGGAACTCGCCGTTACACAGACTCATATAGTGGTGAATTATAAACGTGCGTATATTCAGTTTTGTGTGGTGAGCGAGCAGGCGAGCTGCATAAGAATAAACGATAAATAAGCCATCAACAAACTCGCTAATCGGCAACGCAAAGAAAAAAAACAAAAAAACTAATGTTTTGGAGTGACTATATATCGGGTGCTTTTAGGTACTCTATCCTAAGATATAAACTGAAGACTCTGAGAGCAACTCACGTGGAGGAACCAGTCCTTGCAGC
This sequence comes from Ixodes persulcatus, assembly GCA_013358835.2. Taxonomy (NCBI): domain Eukaryota; kingdom Metazoa; phylum Arthropoda; class Arachnida; order Ixodida; family Ixodidae; genus Ixodes; species Ixodes persulcatus. The sequence goes on from JABSTQ010005267.1 coordinate 21,610, forward strand.
AACGGATTCGTAACAAGAACGGTGGGGCACGCGTTTTTATGCAAACGAATCTTCCTACATTTTGCAAACGCGGTTGCACCGGCGTGCTCGCTGCACAGACGACGCGGACGCAGCTTGCTCACTGGCAGGCTTCCGAAGTCCTGGCGCTTTTCATACGCAATCCATTTCGATGCTGTAATGAAAAGATTGAGAGATCATATACCTCAATGCTTCCAGTTTCGAACGTTGACAAAAAAGTTTTATATAAAGGCTCACCTGTCGTTTGTTGCAAACCGGAAGAATGAGCACTCCGAGTTCTTTTGAAGAACTGTTACACCACTTCGCCGCGCAGTTGACTCCGTAATACGCCGTCATGAGGCACGCAACACACTCTGCAGAATCTCTGTCAAACTGGAGACGTCTCTAATTCCTCTAATCACTTTCTGTGCGCAGACGCGCAGCTCCGTACTCCGTAAAATCTACACCTTCGATTTCAACACGCACGGAACGTGTGCGCGGAACGGTTTGAAAGCTTGGAGTGACGAGTGACGAACGCAAACAAAAAGACAAGAGAAAAACGGTCGTTTGCCGGTTGAACTCACACTGAAGGTTGATGATTGGTCGGAAGAGCCCAGAGTGCTTCGGTTTCGGTAGCGAAGATCATATACACGACGCCAGCGCTCAGAACCACAGCGGCGAATATAAGCATAACAGTCTGGTGTGAGTCGGCTGGGTAGACCTACAAATCTGCTCTTTGGATGGACGTACGAGAGAGAAGCCAGCGACGCGGCGCCCCTATCGGCCCAACTGGGAACTCAGTTAGCTGCATTCGGCTGGTATCGTCAGTATCGTCCTTTCACGCTGTGTCAACACATGCTTTCGACCTCATGGCCCCACCTCTTGCACCTCCGCCAGTTGCCCCGAAGAAGCGACGCTCTACAATGACGCTGGAGAAGAAAGCGGCGATTCTGAAGCTCGTGGATAATGGACGGAAGCAAGCCGACGTCGCGAAAGAGTTTCAGCTGCCCAAGCAGACGTTATCCGACTACGTGAAAAACAAGGAAAAGATTTTATCTGCACTTGAACGCTCGCACAACAAGCACCAAAAGAAGGACCGAAAAGGAGAACATCCGGTCCTGGAGGAGGCCCTGCAACTTTGGCTTAAAGGAGTTCTTTCCCAGAATCTTCCAGTGTCTGGTGACGCACTCAAACAAAAAGCAGAGACTCTTGCTCTGAAAATGGAGAACTTCAAGTTCACTGACGGATGGTTGCGTGGCTTTAAGAAGCGACATGGAATTTTGTTCAAGAAAGTGTGTGGAGAGAGTGGAGCCGTCGACCAGACCACTGTCGCGGACTATCGCTTAAACAAGCTCAAGGCGTTACTGCAAGAGTTTGCGCCCGAAGATGTGTTCAACTGTGACGAAACCGGCCTTTTTTTTAAAATGCTACCGGACCGGTCTCTGTGCTTTGACGGTGACTCCTGCAAAGGAGGAAAAAACAGTAAGGATAGAATCACCGTCATGGTGGGGGCGAATGCGGTGGGCACCGAGAAGTTGCCGCTCCTCGTTATCGGGAAGGCGCAAAACCCCAGGTGTTTCAAAGGTATGAAAAAACTTTCTGTCGGTGACAAGGAAGTCCAACTCGTCGTTGTCGGCTCGACGAGCGATTCGAGGAGTTTCAAGCATCCAGAGGAGGTTGCCGTGTGGTATTCCAGCAATACCAAGGCGTGGATTACGCACTTGTTGTTCGAAGACTACTTGCGCCGTCTGGACAGGGTGTTCGAGCACCAGAAACGACGTGTGGTGATCTTCGTGGATAACTGTGGGGCCCACGGCGCTGTGGACAACCTCAAAGCCATCCGAATTTTTGCCCCCTAACACTATGAGTGTTCTCCAGCCAATGGACCAGGGCATCATTCAGAATGTCAAGGTCCTCTGCTTCGACAACGGGAAGGGTTATGCTGTGGACCTCCATGCGGCAATCAAGATGCTGACGGATGCGTGGATCCCCGTTCGGCCATCGACAATTGCCAACTGCTTCAACCACGCAGGTTTCCGTGCCAGTGTAGAGCCCCTAGCTGATAACGCAAGTCTGGACCATCAAGAGGCCGAGGACGTCGCCGCAGCAGCGGATGTCGACGAGTCTCTGTTCGCCGACCTGCGCGACAGTGGAATGGACATTCCTGATGCTGCTACATTCCGTGCGTTCGCGGATCTTGACAACAACCTCGAACTGTGCGCGGAACTTACGGACGACGAAATCGTGCGCCAAGTCCTCGGACAACCTGAAGAAGACTCGGATTCTGACGACGACGATCACCACGTGCAGCCGTCGACAGCGGACATAACGAGCGCGTTAACCTTGCTGTCCAATGTGTACAGTGAGAATATGACGCTGGCTCGGATGCAAGCGGACGTGATCTCCCGCAGGCGGAACATGAAACAAGGTACCCTTCATGACTCTTTCAAGTCCGCCTAGGCTCAATAAAGCCAAGTTTTGTGATCTGAGGATTTTTCGGACTGCTTTATTTATCGGACGTTTTTTCGGTTCTCACGAGGTCCGCAAAATCGGTCGGCGACTTCAAATTATCGAGCAATTAGGAACAAAGTGACTTCCATCATAAGATGTACGAAAAGAAATTACTACTGGACCAAATTTTCAGAAACAAAAAACATAGCACAATGCTGGTCACTAGTCAATCAACTGCTAGGACGAAAAAGGAAAAAATCGATTGAAGACGTAATTAAAGTTAACTTTGGAAATTATCATGATATGGAAACGCTTGCAAATGAATTCAATACAGAATATGTTCAATCAATTGAAAAAATTTGCTCTATGCCAACAGAAAAGCAACCTAATCAAATCAGAATCTGTGAGTCACTTTTTCTTCCAGAGATGACTGAGAACGACCTAATCGAAATTGTGGGCCAAATCAAAACTGATAAAGCAGTGGGATACGATCAAATAAGGGCAAGGAACATTAAATGCCACATCCACATAATAAAACCAGTTCTGATCCAGCTGTATAACTGCATATTCTCAAGTGGTATCATTCCTGAAAAGCTGAAGACTGCTATTGTTCGGCCAATATATAAGAAGGGCGAGAAAAATAAATTACTTAATTATAGACCCGTTTGTATACTCTCGGTAGTTAATTATATAATGGAAAAATACAACAATAAAATACTTTGGAGTTTTATCGCGAAACATAATATATTAATTGACACGCAATATGGTTTCGGAGAAAAAATGGGAACTTGAGATCTTTTGGAAGACTTTTTTGATTATGTATATAAAAACCTTGACTGTACAAAATATGTATTAGCCGTTTTTATAGATTTTACACGGGCATTTGAAACGATAAATCACTCTATTTTATTAGATCGATTGTATAGCATAGGGATTCGGGGAAAAGTACATGACTTGTTACAAAATTATCTTTTAGACAGATATCAAATAGCGCGACTAGGATCGAAATATAGTAGGACAAATAAAGTAAAACAAGGAGTACCGCGAGGTACAGTTCTGGGCCCTCTACCGTTTAATTTATACGTCAATGAGATAGCGCAAGTAAAACTAACGAGCAAATTATTCCAGTTTGCAGATGATACAGTAATTGTATACGCCCACAAAAATCATGAAGTTGCCGTTCGAGAAGTACAAGAAGACATTCACAATATTTTTCAGTGGTACTGTAAAAATCAGATTATCGTAAATACTTGAAAAACTCAAATGATGTGCTTTAGAGACCCTAGAAAAATACTATTAACTGAAATACCCATTAAAATGCGGGATAAAAATTGTAATAACTGTTCGTGCCTAGCAATTAAATATGTAAAAAATGTAAAATACCTTGGAATGTATATAGACTAACATCTTAAATGGGACTCACACATGAGCAAGTTTGCAAAAAATGAAGGACACTGATGGCATATATGTTTCACATTCAGGATATGGTCCCCCATTCTGTACTTAAAATGATTTATAACTCGTTAGGATATCTGTATATGGTATAACTGTTTATGGGCACTGTGCTGAATACCTACAAAGAAAAGTGGAGACTCTCCAAAAACAGATATTCGGAAGAATGGGTCACCAAATCAAAAAAGAAGCGATTTAATAGATGATATACGTAAAGAAATAGGCGTATTTTATTTTAGTGATCAATTGAAATATGACATAATCACAAAATTCTTTACTACCACAAAATAGAAATTATTCGAGAAAGAACATTGCGACCTATTATTTTGAACCATTAATAAAGACAAAGTATGAAGAGGCTACGAGAAATTATTATGTTCCTAAACTTTTTAACCAACTACCTGAGGAGCTGATTGAGTGCAAATATCCGCATGCAATGAAAAAAATGGCAAGAATATGGATTAGTGATCAGAAAAATTAAAGTGTGAATTAGTAAAAGTACCAACATACGACCGTAACCACTGTATGAATTACTATATTGACTATTAAAACGACGCTTTGAGAATTTGAGGTATATTACTAAATAGCAGTATGTACATAATAGAGGCCCGTTCCACTGGTTATAGTGCATGTGTGTATGAACCGCTTCTTTTCTTATAATTTGTTTGGTTTGTTTAAACTCATAGAATGTGTTAAAACTGTAAAACGTCTGGTTGTTAGTCACCTGCCGCGTCCCACACACTAGCCTTCTTGGCTTACGTGGGTACAGAGCGAAATGTAATCAAAATAGAAAATAAAGTGTATTGTATTGTATTGTAGTGCAGCTTCTGGAACAGCCCGCCGACCGACCGGCGCAGCGAGCACGCTTCCCTGTGCGACAGGGTTGCCAGACGGAGAAAAAAAAAAGTCAGCAGATTGATCCTAGTGATGTGATTGCTGCGCCAATTGCGCCAAACTGCACCGAGGGGCTAACCCTGCTACATCCTGCTACATTTCACCAAAATATGGGTAATCTGCGCCAAGCCTGCGCCAAAGACCCAATTTAGGTTGCCTTTCGAAACCGAAACTAAACTGAGCAGGTGTGTGTTATGTGGCGCAAGCGGCCGCCTGACACAAAGTACTGTGCATCATTTGTCCACTCGGTCTTGCATGGTTTTCCCGGCGTCTCGCGTTTCGCGCTCTCGTCTTGTGGCTCTCGTCTCTCGTCTCTTTTTTTTTTATATTTTCAGCGATAGACGCGGATGTGTGCAGACGCTCCGACGCTAGCGTGCCGGGTACCAGCCATGCGGTCATGCTGTGAAACGAATCCACGTTTTTGCGCGGCAGAAGTTACTTTGTGAGCTGAAGCAACGACCGTGGGAAAACTATATTTGGTCACTGTCTTTCAGTCACCGTGGTCGCGCGACGTCGAATGTTGCCGTCCCCACATCACTGCAGATATGGTACTTTCTAAAATGAAACTAAGTACCGCCGCATGTTTATCAACATTCCTGTTCTTGTTTAAATCGTACGTTACTACAATATCCATTTTTAATTCAAAGACTGCTCTGTCAAAGTATTGATTATCTAAATTCCTCTCGGTGGGCCTTCTTTCGAGAGGGACCTCGGTACGTGAAAAATCTGCCGTGAAAGAAAGTTGGTGAAGAGAAGTGAGCTAAAGCAAAGAAGGCAATGTCTGCACGCTGAACCCGCACAGCGTGCTTGTTTGTCTCGAGTTCAGTCGTTGCACAAAGCGCTCCAAGAACGTTTTGAGGCTGGCTCGCAATGTCTTGCATTGATGCACTCAGGTTCTTTATTTTTTGTGTGTTTAGCTTGTACCTTGTTTGCCCGCCTGGCAAGCACGCGCCACTGGACTGTTTTTGTCGCATGCTCGAAAGTTACATTTTGTGTACAATTTTGTGGATAAGTTAGCGACAGAGCTGAGGGGCATGGTTTCGGTTTCGATCGGACAGCCGTTGTTCGCGCTCGCGCGACGAAGCATGCCCAACAGCAAGCCTGCCGAAGTTGGCCTCACGTGCATGCGAACATGATTGCGTGACTGAGGCACCAGCTGGGACGCTTGCAAATCATTGTTTTACGTTTGCTTACTTTTGACGAAAATCTGGCACGTCGGGAACCAGTAAAACGGTGGCAAGCGGTTTTTCAAAATTGCTTGGCAATGCCTACAGCACTGTACACTTGTGGGATGTCTGAGCAGTAAAACCAGAAGCAGCGAGTTCCGTCACAACACGTCACATCACAACACAGCACAAAGTGCCCTTCGTTTCTACAGCACTTAAAACAAATATTTTTATTTTCCTAAGAATGTCTGCTCCAAAATCCTCTTTTGCTGCTCTGAAAGCCGCTTTTGCTGCTCCAAAACACTGTTTTGATTGCTCCAAAGGCCACATTTGCTGCTCCAAAACACTGTTTTGGTTGCTCCAAAACGTGCGCCAAAATGGCTTAGGCCAATCACATCACTGTGATCCGCAAAAAGTCCGTAGATTTGCAAAAAAATCAGTAGATTCTACGAAATCTTTGTTTTGCCATGTTTTGCTATTTCCCTTAAAGGGACGATGCAACGATTTTTGTATTTTGCGCAAATACCGCTTAGAACAGATCCCTGACGTTAATGACCTGTGAAATACCCGTTCGTTTTTCACCACACGCAATCGAAGTCGCAGAAAAAAATAATGAAAAACGAGCAGAATTCACCCCCTCAACTCGCAGCCAGAACAAGCGGCCACGTGATCTGTAGCCGATTATATGCCGCCAATGTAGATCATAGCCATGCGCTGGGGTTGGCAAGGCACAGGACACGCGCTGAGTTCCGGACATTGTTACGGTTCGGCTGTTGTCGTCATTGCAGCGATTGGACACAGGACACTACCCGAATGCTTCTCGAGCTATTGATTATCACGAGCCCAAATCGAGTGTCCACGCAATGCCCGGGTCCAATCTATGAGCCGCATTCAAATATCGTCACTGGGCGGTACTGCTACCGCCCAGCTAAGTCATCAGATTTTGCGAAGGAGAGATTGAATGAAAACACTCGGTTTTGTCCTCGAATTTACAGCGCAAAAAAGGAGTTTCTCGGTTAGTGGCGTTGCGTGCGAGTATCCTTGAGTCCCACTAGTGCCAGTAAGCTCGTGTAAAGTGAAAAAAATTCCAAATGAATATCATTGCATCGCCCCTTTAAACAACACTTCAATGAAATAATATAGAGTAACAAATACCATGGCAATATACACAAATAAAAATGAAAAAAAACAACAAAAATACCCAACTAAGTTTACCTGTTTTATGGAGGACAAAGTAAAATGGCACCGTGAATATTTTTTTTGTTTTTGTTTTTTTATTAGCATTTACTAGTGTTGCGATTTCGAGCATTATTCTTTGAAATTGAGACAGAGCCACTTTTGGGATCAACAGATGAGTGCGACAGTGCGACATCCAACTGTCGCTATTATTGAAACGAAACCAAAACAAGATGTTCCGGCAAGTGCGCGCGTAGATGTCCAATGGAAGTCCTCTGCAAGCTGCCATCTTTCCTTACTGGGCTGTGGAAGGTTTTTGACGCAATGCTGTTGGCGCGGAGCACTGTTGACGCTACGCGTCATCTGCTATGGGCTTATTTCTTTTTCGCCTGCCCCAAGGTTTGCGTTCAGACGTTGAGAAACTTAATTCGTTAGCCTTTTAAGCCACCGAGGAATAACATTATACCAATTTTTTGCCAGAGCCTGCCAAATAAAAGTAAAGAACTGAAATTTGGATGTCGATCTCATGCATTCTGCCTTGCGAATGAATGAAAATGGCGGCCCTCTCCGCTCAGCTCGGAGAAGCCGAGAGTTCAGGCGCATGCGCTCACGCCTCTTGCTCTGCGCCGCGGGCTGATTGGCTCACTTGGGAGAGGGACGTTACGGCGGCGAGATGATAGACTGGCCAAACTCTCCCCATATATGGCTCTGGCCTGGATGTCACCGTCGACGGGCTTCTGGGCCATCTAGCCAGTGCTTCGTTTTTAATTCTGAGAGAATATGAGTTTCCTTTGATGGGCGACCCTGGGAACTGAAGGGGCCAAATAATAAATTTTAACATGTTTACTAAAAAAAAGTCAGATTTCCTTTTTTTTTTCAGTGAATCAGTAGACCCCGAACAAAATCAGTAGATCTACCGATAAATCAGTAGACCTGGCAACGTGAAACACTAAATAACGGCGCTCGCGGGGACAAGGAGGTTGCTCGAAGAAGCGAGGAGAAGCAAAGAGAGAGGCGAAGACTAATGACTACGCAGCGAGTTTAGAATGCAGCAAGGTAGCGAGGTGCGACTGACACACGCACGCGCCTGCTCAACTCCGAAAGCCCCATGAAGCCACCCCCAAGCCTTTCACCCTTTCGATTTCACCCCCTCGCTCGAGTGACGCAACACCAACCTCCTTCCTTACACCGCGCGTGCGCGCAAAACGAAAGCTGGATAGCTGGCGCTTCTTGCAGTTTGCTAACTTGCTCCACGTCGTCTGTTTGGACTGCGTGTGGATCACGTCAAGCATATCGTGCGTAAATCTACTGTCCATCTTGATCTCTCAGTCTCCCAAGCCCAAGATGGCCAGGAAACGACAAGCCTTCTCTCGAAACTAAATAGAGCATCGTCAAAGATGTCGAAAGTGGCACGAAAAAAGGACCGTATTTACTCGATTCTAGGCCGGCATCGATCCTAAGCCGACCCCCCAAAACAGCAAGGACGAAAAAAAAAAAAGTCTCGATTCTAGGCCGATCAGAAAGGAACGGTAAAACGCCATAAATTAAACGCAGAACCGCATTTATTTCTAATATACATTACTATAGTTGATTGCAAGCTAAGAAAAAACCGGAAATGCCTCTCAGAGGAAAATATATTCCTACGCCGAGAAACGCCAGCCAATCGTTTTCATGACGTCACGATTCCGTGGACCAATCGCGATCCTTTTGAAAAACAAAAAAAGCTCATCATGGCTGCTGGCCTTAGCAACGCGACGCTAGTTTCTCGTGACAATTATTCTGCTTTTTTGCACCGTGTTTTACGTGCCCGAGGTTACGCCACGAAATCTTAATGGTATCGGCTTGCGTTTGCAGCAGTTTTTGCGCGACAACGTGAGAATCCAGCGACGCTATCGCCAACGAAAATTTCGAAGCGGGCGCGAGGCTTAGCTCTGCTGAGAGGTGAGAAGCTACGCCGGACGTCGTCTGCTTCGTTGGATTTCTGTCGCCTCTGCCCCACGTTGCTACTCAACATAGTACCGGCACCGCTGCTTCAATTCGCTGTGGTTTCCGCGGGTGAGCTGAGATTGCCGTGCACCTCAGTGGGATCCATGACGGAAGACAAAGAGAGCGGGGCGTAGGGTGCCTACATGTCTGTCTCAGGGTGAAGACATCCATTGTTGCACTGAATGTTCAGCGCGTGACGCTCTCGCGCACTCGTTGCGTGACCTGGGCGCTAAAATGGCGTCTATGCATTAGCCAAAGCTACGCGCTCGAGCTGATTGACACCGGATTGCGCGTACTTCAAAATGCATAAAAAAACGATTGGGCGTAAAAATGGCTGAGATGTCACCACTCAAGCACAAGCGCGCGTGTGTATGAAGGCACTCTAGCGGGGCGCGGTGGTGGTGTCGATGACTTGGGAGGGTGCCGATTTGTCAAAACCCGAAAAGTATAATTATTCTTGTTTTCTATTCATCCAACAAAATAAAGGCACACATTTCGTGCGCAAAGCCCACAAAACTAAGTAAATCACTAAATATTTATTATTTGCAGGAACTATAAGTGCTTTGTTATTTATAATTTTGGCGAGAGAAAGGTTGGTTTCGTTTTCGCCGCTTTCCCTCAATCGAAGGCGCTGGAAGACGGTATGTTAGACAGTATCTTGGACAGAAAATGAATTGGGAAGACGGTACATTGGACATGACTTTCTTTCTTTACTAAACAGCTATTTCGTTTTCAAAAACGTATTCTAACTTATTTAAACGTCCGGAATGAATTAAATAAATATTGGAGTAGTTTAAGACACGTTTACTGGAGGAAGAAAAAGCAACGTTGCTAGCGAACTACTTTCTCGACGGCGGAGGCACTTCAGATGGGCGCAATGCGCTTGTGGGTGGAGCTAAAAGATTGTTCTTAGGTTGCATCTGACTATAGATCGGCCACGAAGCTGACGGGGGTGTTAGAGGTTTATGTCTGCGTTTTCAAATAAAGACGTGAGCAACGCCGCGAGTCGCCGTGAGCAACAAACAAAAGTAAATATGTTTTTTGTGTGTGTGTGTGTATGTGTGTGCGGGTGTGCGCGTCCGCGAAGGGGAGAAAACGGGACAAGGAGCAAGGTGCATGGCTAGCATGGCGCAACACTTGCATGGCGCATCGCGTCCTTCTCTCTCCCTTTCCCCCCTTGCGTAGCCAGGGGCTTGCGGGAGCTGCGCAGCAGCGGAGGGGCGAAGGCGCGAAACCCGACGCCCGAGGTATGCGCGCGAGCGGCGGCCACGGCTGGGGGGCCTGCTGCTTCCCGATCGCACTCTCGCGATGAGAGGTTAACCCTGTTCCGGCCGCAAAGTCTCAAAGGAACGTGTCACGGTTTTTGTTTTGTGCAAACATGGACGGCTCCAACAAGCGGCGCTTGTTTATCATCTTGAAATACAAACGACCCCGTTGCTTCAAGAAGCGAGAATGACTGCCTGTGGGTTCATCTAACATAAAATAAATTATTTTACGAAGGTAAGTTGTCTCATGTCATGTATTTTGGCCTGAAAAATTGATGTTTTGGTTATAGCGCGGTACCCCTTATAGTGCGGATTTTCGCGACTCCCGTGACATATGTTATATGCGGTCTACACTGTATTGCAAAATATTGGGGGGTGATCTTTAAAAATGACAGTGAAAGTTTAAGAAATGAACAATAAAAACTAGGGCACCTGCTTCAACAATGTAGCAGTGCAGTTGACGGACACCGCAAATTGGCGTTTCATGGCGGGATATACACGCGAGAACTCGCTACCGACTCTCATAGTCAATCATAATTAGATCAAACGCCCTTTCACCTTGGTTTACGACCAACTTAAAGCGCTTCCTGAACAAAAAGAGACACTCGTTTCCCCTGTCTTTCTTCTTCGACCAAGTTTCCCTACTTTTACCACAGTCTCGGGTTTTCTACATCATGATCAAAAAGAAACGACTGTTTGCGAAAGCTAAAAGGAGTGGTGAGGATTACGATTGGTCGTCTTATCGCCTGTTTTCGACTCTGACTAAAAGTGAAATAAAGGAAGCTAAGAAGGAATTTTTTGTGTGAGGAGTGTCTGGCGAAGGACTATGCCAGGCGCACGTGCCTCGTAGAGACCAAGATGGCCGCGAGGGGACCAATACGGATGGGAAAGACGACGACGAACCGGGGGGAACGTGCAGTTAGGTGCTTGGATTGCAAACAGATAGTAAAGGTTCCATCCTAACAAGTGGGGGCTCAGCTGGGATCGAAGATGGACAACCTGGAGGTGCCGGATGAATTGATAGCCCGCCTTTTAAGGGACAATGAAGACGATTTTATTTAATTTTTTTAAAGGGTATTTTTATGCTTCTTGTGAACATAGCATGCTGCCCAATTTTTTGTAGACATTTGTGACGCATATTTCTGTGCCTACGAAAGAAGTAAAGAAACCGAAACTGAACAATCTCCCTTCTCATTTCTGGGCCCCCAAAGACGGAGGTGACGTAGGGAGTGACGTCAAGTGTGAATAGTCGGTATCGGTAGTATTTAGGAGATCGAGACTCTGGTTACCGCGGTGGGTTATAGCAGCGCGGTGGCGCGGTCGTTTCGCCGAATCTGTCAACATGGACGGCAATGCCGCTCTCGCGAGTTCGAGCTTCCGTTCAGTGACCTAACACCAACGGAACGGGAGTATGTGTGTGGCGGCCTCCGCCATCACCCGACAGAGACCGCCCAGCCGGCAACGAGCGGCCTGCATGTCGAAGGACTGACGCGGGGGAGATGCCGAGGGGAAAGCGGCAGCGATCCGGTCGTTCCGGGATCCGGCTCCTCTGCGGACGTCCTCTTTTCGTCGTCAAAGAACACGAACAGCAACCCGTGCGTGAAAACTAGCGTCGCCCGAACGAATACTGGTCTTCAGTCGATCGTTAGAACAGCCATCTACAGTTACCATTTTGCAGAATCCTTCGAGTACCGTGTTCTTTTCTTATTTTATTTTGTTTGCCCATGGTTGCCCGTTTCGCGTCCAGCGTAGCAAAGATAAAAACAATTATGCTGCTTTATTTACGGTTTAGTAATCATTTCCAGTCCGATTTATACTTTTCATGGTTATTTAAGCGGAGATTAGAACAGTATCCCTAAAACTCGCGAACCAAAACGTGACCGAGGGCACGTTTCTCGTTTCGCCCAATCGCTGACGCGTCACTTGTGACGTCGCGCTTCTTGGCCCCGCATCGGTCACGTGAGCACCGCTTTTTCTGGCTTCTCCCGCAACTCTCGGGGCGTCGCCCCAGTCGATCCCGGTACGATTATTACCGCGACTGTTTAATTGATTTGCGCGGCACACAAGCGCCGGTTTCGGCTGAAATTTGGGCAATGTGGCCCGAGACGTGCCTGGAACCCAGTTCAATCGCCAAAAAGATGTCCGAAATTGCCTTCATTGTCCCTTTAAGACAAACTGACAGATCCGCGATGCAGCGGGAGCAAGTTTCTGGTCAAGTGTGCCAACGGCTACTGACTGCTTCAGTGCCCCCAGCCAACGGACCCGAGGTGACCGCGGCTGCAGTCCACTCGCCTGGCATAGTCCTTCGCCAGACACTCCTCACAGTTGGTCCCAAGTTATCGCTCCTTCTCCGTTCCGACCCGCTCAAGTTTTGGAAGGCTATCAATCCGAGTCATGGCCGTACTGACCCCGTGTTCATAGGGGATGATTCTCGCCACATGAGCGACAGTGAGGCTGCAGATTTGCTCAACTCGTTTTTTCCGAGCATATTCACCGAGGAAGACCCTTCCACCGATCTCTGAACGTCCTATTATTGCTATGTCTCCCATTGAATTTGGTAGTGATGGCATTAGGAAGATAATAGAAACACTCCCAACCAACAATGCCCCGGGTGAGGATTCCATACCAGGAAAGTTTCTTAAGATGATAAAAGGTTTTGTATCCCCTCTTTTTTCTAAACTATTTCAACAAAGTCTTGACTCGAGAAGTGTTCCACCCGATTGGTGTTCTGCAATTGTTACGCCCATTTTTAAATCTGGTGACGCATACAACCAGTCTCATTATTGTCCAGTTTCCCTGACAAGTGTGTCTTGCAAATTACAGTCAAACCTCGTTATAGCGAAATTGAAGGGGCGTCTCAATTTTTTCGTTATAGCCATTGTTTCGTTATAGCCGTATTGTTTCGTTATAGCCGGGGTGTACTTACCACCGGGTGCGTCGAGGCCGACAGGAGACGGCAAGGCCACCGCGACCTCAATGAAGTATCGACAACTCCGCTGAAATAACGTGCGACGAGAGATTGGTAGCAGACAAGCATTTTCCGCAGAAATCAGCAGCATTTACTGCACAACACACTCTTGGTGGCAAAAGTCATTCTTGCACTTCATGCCGACTTGGGTACAAAAAAGTCCATGATGTTTTGCTGTTGCGTCTTCCTTAGACGAAAGACAGCCTTCTCAGCAGCAGCTGCAGACCGTAGACCGTCTTCGCCGTCTTCACGCGCGCCGAAGTAGCGGCGCAGCAAATCCACCGCGTCCAGCGCCTGCGACGATGTCGGCACGGGGAACGCACAAGATTGCGGAGCGTCGCAGTCCTCAACGCAGTCGTCGTCGCTCGTATCATCTGTGCCGGTGACTGCAAGCACGATGTCCTCGTCAGTCAGCTCCTCCGTCGTCACCACATCGGCGTCCGCGCTCGCGTAGCCGCAGAACGATTCCTTCTTAGACACAACATCGGCGTCGTGAAGTGCCTTCCGCGTCGCTACGACCTCGTCCGATGCGGCGGCTTCGGCTGGTACAGCGATAAAGTCCACCGACTCGTCGTCTCCAAAGTTGCTTGCGTCGCGGGCAAATGATGCGTGTCGGAAGCAGTTCGCAATGATGCTCGCGGCGACGCTGATCCAAGCGGCTTGAAGCATTTCCATCGCCATATACAAGTCGATGTTGGTCTCGCGTTTCAGGCTCATATTGATCAACAATCTGTCAATCAGCCGCTTTCTGTAGTCCGCCTTAAAAGCCATGATGACACCTTGGTCGAGGGGCTGGATTACCACCGTGCTGTTCGGAGGCAAAAAGCAAACTTCAATGTTCTCAAGTACAGCACCTGTGTGGTGGGCTGTGCAATTATCCAAAAAAAGGCAGATCTTTCTCTTCTGCTCCCTCAGCTTCTCATCCCAGTCACAAAGCCATTTGGCGAAAATGTCTCTGGTCATCCACGCCTTCTTGTTGGAAACGTACTCCAGTTTCCCCGCTCCCTCCCCCATGATGTGTCAAATCTGTTCTTGTCCTGGGTTCACTCCGAGCGTCTTCTTTTCGGTCGTCTTCTTTAGTTTTTGTTTTCCTTTAAAGCAGCGAGGGGTTGCGCTTTTCCCAATCACCAATGGCGGCACTTTCTCCGAGCCGTCCATGTTGGCACAAAGATGCACAGTGAGGCGCACCTTGCTTTGCTTGCCGCCATGACAACGGTCGCCCTTGAGCGACAGAGTTCTCTGCGGCAGCATTTGAAAAAAAAGTCCCGTCTCGTCAGCGTTGAAAACATCTCGCTCGTCGTACCGCTCCAACAACGGACCAATTGTGCTCTTCACCCACGCCGTGGCCTCTTCTTTGTCCACTGCTTGACATTCGCCGCTGATGACTTTGCCGACGATGTCGTGGCGTTCTTTAAAGCGCTGCAACCAGCCAGCACTCGCGACGAAACTGTCAAATCCCATAATGCCAGCAAAGTCTCTTGCCTCCTTCTGGAGCAGTGATCCACTCACCGGAAAATTTGCAGCTCTCGTGTCCAGGAACCACGTTAACAGTGCCTTCTCCACAGCTTCGAAAGCAGCAGAACGCAGCTTCTTGCGGCTGCCTTTCACGCCTCGTGTGATAGCGTCCGCGATGACGTCTTTGCTGCTGAGGATTGTTGACAGCGTGCTCGGCGCAATGTCAAACTCCTTTGCCACTTGGCTCTTTTTCGTGCCCGCCGCGACAGCCCGGAGTATGGCTGCCTTCTCGTCGAGGGAGATTGTTTTCCTTTTTCGCTTGGTGCTCGAGCTGCAGGCGCTCATCTTGGTGCAGTGGAACCGTGGAACGGTGAAGTGAAGCAACTACGCACTAGGGAAGCGCGAACCGAAGCAACGCGAACGAACCATACTCCGAGATCGCACAACGCTTCCAACCCCCCCCCGGATTGAGGAAGCCTCTAGGTGGCGTTGGTCGTTCGCGTCTCCTATCTCTCCATCCGTGTTCTCCTCTCCCTTTCGGCGCCGCCGACTTCAGCCAACACCTCCCTTTAGCGGGCTGCGTAACTGTCCCTTCGCCCGAGATGGCGTCAGGTGCCCGCGCCGATACGCGCTGCACGGCTCTTGCGCCGCTTGCGCTGCGCTCCCGACGTGTTCTGCAGGGCAGTTGGAGCGGTGTCGGAGCCTTCATGCCGAGGGCGGCGGGGATCGCGTCGGGCCGATGGTAGAGTCGTTCTGCTGTGTCATATAGCATTGTATTTCGCGCAAAGTCGTGGAGTTAGTTTCCATTTCAGAGCGGAAATGGTTTGTTATATCCAGTACTTGATTAATTTTATTTCGTTAAAGCGAGTTTTTAAATACATGGGCTTCTATGGAAGCTTTCAAGGGGAATTTCAATTACTTCGTTATAGCCATTATTTCGTTATAGCCCATTACGTTATAACGAGGTTTAACTGTAATGGAACATGTTATTTTTGCGAACATTATGGCACACTCAGATCAAATCAACTTTTTCTTTCCTAATCAACATAGTTTCAGGAAAAACTACTTATGTAACATGCAGCTTTTGGAATTTGTACATGATTTTCACTTAAACACCCATGCTGGAGCGCAAACTGATATTACATTTATTGATTTTGCAAAAGCTTTTGGTACAGTACCTCATGCGCGATCAAATTCAAAGCTTCGTCACCTTCAAATTGACCCCTTGATAGTTGACTGGGCTTTTCTTACCAACAGAACCCAATCAGTGATGGTTAACAATAGTGTTTCTTCTCAACTGCCAGTGATCTCTGGAGTGCCCCAAGGAAGCGTTCTCAGACCCTTACTTTTTTTTTGTATATATTAACGACCTCCCAGAAAGTATTACGTCAACAATTACCGTAATATCCCGAGTCATCGCCCATCCCCGAGTCATCGCCCACCCCAATTTTTGGGCCAATATAGATTTCTAAAAAAACACCGAGTCATCGCCCACCCCTTCAAATACCCCAACGCGGACTCCGCGATCTGCAAACACTCATCCTACCCAAATGACGCGGCCGCGGACCTTACAGTTGGAGGACGTCTGTGACAAAGTAAAACGGAGAGAAAGGCCCTCTCTTTGCTTACGCATTTTTCGCGTGAGCGACTCCGAAGTGGTAGTGTATCCATGCGAAAAGAAAACGATGAAGATAACAAAATAAAAGTTTGTTTTGCTTACGAAAATGTTGATCCGACAAAAAAAAAAGATTGGAAAGATAACACAAGCATTAACCCAGTCAGGAATCGCAAGGTAATTGTACGCCCCATATTTTGGGATGTAACCGCGGAGTGTAAGGTCGAAGTCTGTCTCCGCCGAAGTAAGGTCGCCGCGAACCCGCTCCTTCTCCCCGCACGTCGCGACCGCGGTTGTGCAATGTTTTAGACAAAGCCAACAGGTAAATAAAGCTTTTCTGGAACGCCCTACACAGACGTTAGTAGAGCGTCCCAAACCCCCATTGATAGCACGCCGTGCACGGACGCACGCATGTACGCAAAAAACAAGGAAGTTGCACAAGAGCTTGTGATTGACAAGGCGCCCGACTTGGCCCGACGCCAAAGTATTTGCCACGTGATCGCCGGCTTTTCCGCTTTCCCAGCATCGCTCTTCGTCGCTTCTTTGGTCCGCTCGCTCGCTCGCTCGTTGCGCCTGGTTGGTTTTTCTATTTTCTTGCAGAATTTTTTTTCTTTTCTTCTCTTTTTTTTTTACTAACTAGGAGAACATAGTGGTGACGTGTTTTCACGGAACAAACGTTCGTGCTCTATGCAGATCGGTGGTGTTCCTAGCGCGTATGCAAGCAACGGACTTCGCGGTAGTAAAACATTCTTTCGTGAGCAATTTTTCTATAAAACAATAAAACTAAATCGAGTTTTGAGTTTAATGTATCTGTTGCGTAGCAGCGCTAGATACGGAGAGAAAACTGGGCGGCTTTCTCCGCTTTTATTAACTTTTTGTGCTCACCCACCGAGACATGGCCCACCCCACTTTTTCTATGAATTTCAGGCGGCAGGGGGGTGGGCGATGACTCGGGATATTACGGTAGGCTCTTTGCCGACGATTGTGCTATCTATCGAAAAATATCTTTCCCAGCCGATCACTTAATTCTCCAAGACGACCTGAACATAATCAGCAAATGGTGTGTTACCTGGAAGATGAAAATAAATTGCCGCGTATTAACAGTTGCAAACAAAAAAACATTGTCATGTTTCCAATATTCAATTTTAAACCAGGTTATTGAAAATGCACCATCGTATAAGTGTACTTAGGGGTTCATTTTACCAGCAACTTGTCCTGGAAAACGCACATGGAGAGCACAATCGCAAATGCATCTAAGAAGCTCGGTTTCTTAAGACACAACATTCATTCCGCTCTGCAAACAACGAAGCTTATAAATAGGGTTGCGCGTTTTCGGTTTCTATTTTTTCAAAATTCGGCGTACTTTTTTCGGTGTTTATTTTAAAATTCAATTTTTGGTTTTTTTCGGCGTATATATATGCCACAAAAGTTTATCGGCTTTTTTCGGTGAATATAAAATAAACACCAACGGACACCGGATCAGATGATCCTTTGTAGCTCTGATATATGTGATCACTCAAAAAATAACGACACAGATACATTAAAAAAGGAATGGACACTTTATTTGGCAAATGTGTGCAACTGTAAAAGAAACAAGAAAAAAAAAAAAACACGGAAGTACAAACAAGTCAGATATGAAGCCTATGCCCAAAAAAACATGGAATTTCACCTTCTGTACATCAGGATTACGTGATCTTATTATAGTACACACATATGTACTTTCCCAGGTTCTCCACGTTGATCCAAACCCTTTCTTTTCTGTTAATATTGCCGTGAGCGCAGCTGACCAAGCAGGCAGCGCGCTTGTGGCCTATCGGTTATCGTGCCTGCCTCCACGCGAAAGGCCAGGGTTCGATTCCTGGGAGCGACGTCTATTTTGTTTATTCCTGCAATTTAGTGTTCTGGAAAATTCGAGAATCCTGTTGCTTGTTCGAGGTCCGAATGTTCTACGCGTCGAACTTTCTACGCCGATTATTCCAGAAGCCCACGCGTGTACATAAGGAATTTCGCGTGGCGAGCCAAGGTCAGTTTCGCCTCAGCGTTCTATCTTGCTGCTTCGCCGCCTTCGACGCCCGCGACGCTCTCTCTTGTTATCTCTCTTTTCCCTTTTATTTTTGGGCACAAGTTCGCCCCATTAAACGTTCAGTTTACTCAGTTATTATCGCCTCATCACTTGTCATTCGTGACAAGTGATGAGGTGATAATAACTGTGGGTCTCGTCTCTCGTTTCTTTTTCTTTATATTTTCAGCTATAGACGCGGATGTGTGCAGACGATCCGACGCTAGCGTGCCGGGTACCAGCCATGCCGTTATGCTGTGAAACAAAACCACGTTTTTGTGCGGCAGGAGTTACTTTGTGAGCTGAAGCAATGGCCGTCGGAAAACTATATTTGGTCACTGCCTTTCAGTCACCACGTCGCGCGACGTCGAATGTTACCGTCCCCACATCACTGCAGATATGGTACTCTCTAAAATGAAACTAAGTACCGCCGCATGTTCATCAACATTGCTGTTCTTGTTTAAATCGTACGTTACTACAAAAATTCATCTTTAATTCAAGGACTGCTCTGTCAAAGTATTGATTATCTAGATTCCTCTCGGTGGGCCTTCTTTCGAGAGGGACCTCGGTACGTGAAAAATCTGCCGTGAAAGAAAGTTGGTGAAGAGAAGTGAGCTAAAGCAAAGAAGGCAATGCCTGCACGCTGAACCCGCACAGCGTGCTTGTTTGTCTCGAGTTCAGTCGTTGCACAAAGCGCTGCAAAAACTTTTTGAGGCTGGCTCGCAATGTCTTGCATGGATGCACTCAGGATCTTTATGTTTTGTGCGTTTAGCTTGTACCTTGTTTGCCCGCCTGGCAAGCACGCGCCACTGGACTGTTTTTGTCGCATGTTCTAAAGTTTGATTTTGTGTACAATTTTGGGTATAAGTTAGCGACGGAGCTGAGGGGCATGGTTTCGGTTTCGATCGGACAGCCGTTGTCTGCGCTCGCGCGACGAAGCATGCCCAACAGCAAGGCTGCCGAAGTTGGCCTCCCGTGCATGCGAACATGATTGCGTGACTGAGGCACCAGCTGGGACGCTTGCAATTCATTGTTTTACGTTTGCTTACTTTTGACGAAAATCTGGCACGTCGGGAACGAGTAAAACGGTGGCAAGCTTTTTTTCGAAATTGCTTGGCAATGCCTACAGCACTGTACACTTGTGGGATGTCTGAGCAGTAAAAACAGAAGCAGCGAGTTCCGTCACAACACGTCACATCACAACACAACACAAAGTGCCCTTCGTTTGTACAGCACTTAAAACAAATATTTTTATTTTCCTAAGAATATCTGCTCCAAAATCCAGTTTTGCTGCTCCGAAACACTGTTTTGGTTGCTCCAAAGGCATACCTGCCAAGTTTTACGATTTTATCGTAAAGTGTCCGCTTTCCAGCGCTTTCTTACGGTTATCGTATTAACAACAATATTTGTATAATTTTCCGCACCCCGTGTAAAAAAAAAAAAAAGATTTTTTGTTTTAGCTGCATCTCGCCTGTTTACAAGTTGGGGTTGGCAACACTGGTACATCGACTTGTATGCCAGGGGCGCAAGCCGCTAACATCCATCCATCCATCTTAATCCAAAACTGTTTAGGAAATCTCCTTTGTTGTGGCGACGTTGGTTTTGTGGCGAACGATGTGCGTCGTGTTACTGGAACTTTTACTCATAATCCCTCGAAACCATCTTTGCTACAAGATGTCGGGAAAAAAATACTTTCAAGTGTTTATTCCCAGCTATTCAACCGACTTTCCATTTATGAAGACGTCGCGCAAGGGTGAAAGATACGCATTTTGTAGTCTGTGTCGCTGCGATGTCCACATTTCGCACGCTGATCGCCGGGTCATTCTGTGTCATCTGAATACAAAAAAGCACAAGGACTCTGCAAATTTAGTTGAAACCAACGAGAAGCTTGGAAGGTACTTTAGTCGATCACCTGATTACGACACTACCCGAGCACAATGCCTTTTTACGGCACTTTTGATCGAACACAACGTGCCGTTCATGGCGGTTGTTGTGGAGACGTTAAAGAGCAAGAACTCTGCTCTTTAACGTCTCCGTTAAACCACCGCCATGAACGGCACGTTGTGTTTGATCAAAAGTGCCGTAAAAAGGCATTGTGCTCGCGGGTAGTGTCGTAATCAGGTAGTGTCGTAAATAAAGTTCTTCATGCACTGTTGTATTCTGGAGGCCGCACACTATTCAATCTCTTAGCATCCGGTCGATCATGGCGCCGGCGTGTGTCTGCTATTTGACAAATAGCCACGACCAAGTCCTTTGCCCTGAAACTGCTTGTGCATGAAGAACTTTTAGGATTGAGCAATTGCATTCAGTTTAAACGCCATTTCAAAGTTTCGACAACCTCGAAGTAAGAAAGTCAATTCACATGGGTTGGGGCATCCACAAACGATGCCCACTGGATTGGTGCCCAGTGATGTGACGAGCAAGGCAGGCTTCTTCTTCTCCACACCATTGCCTCGGAAGAAAGCCTCTAGGCGTACTACTTGTCGACCGCTTCATCCAACTCCGGTGGCCTTGTGTAGCTGGCCATTACTGCTGCGAATGACTGCTGCAATCCCATGCTCGTCGCCACTTTTACGATGACGCAACCAATGCAACGACTGGCCAGCAACGAACGAGATTTTACTCGAGGGATGTCCTTTTATGTCGTAGGGAAGGGATGATGTCCTAGACATTGGACACTCTACGACCACAAACTGTGTGCCGGTCTCTTCACCATCCTGAGTGACGTTGAGGAGGTCAACCTTGCATTGTGTGTCTGCATGTCGAGCGCTTGGCGAGTGCATGACGGGGGTCAAGTTGTCGTCTACTTGATTGCTCCCGTCTCGACTGTCAGCCACAAGCAATGCGAGCCAAGACTGTACTTGCTCCACGCGCATTGCATTGACTCCTTCGAGGGTCGCCTGGCATCGCAATCGCTAACCACATATCCTGAACACACTTAGCCAAAAAACATGTTTGTTGACACAGAAGGAAATGTGAGCTGAACGACGATAACTGCTCTCCCGGTGCTGCGAAAGAGAAGGTTAATGCTCCTTAGCCAGTCTCGGTTTCCTTGTCTGGAAAAAACACGGTTTGTGCGCTTCCGTCAGGTAGATGCCATTTGAACGGCACCAAAAATGTAAACAAACAAACTAGCTATCAATCGAGTCCAAAATTTCCTGTCAAAGAGTGGCGTGTTGGGTGTGATTTTTGCATTCCTCGTTACAAAATACTTCTTTTTTGACTAGCTTGAATTGTGGTGCAATATTTTAGATTTGGGGGACTTGTGTTGTGCAGGAGTGGCGCCCGTGCAGAGCGACTGGAGCCCGGTGGACTGCCTCAACTTCCGCAACCTGGTGCAGGAGCGGCAGTTTGTGGCCCGCATTGTGGCCAAGCTGCCCGACGACCGGACGGGCGTCCAGGGCGCCCACAGGCTGGTGGTGCGCCTCGTGGACACCTCCACCGACAGGGACGTGCAGCTGGACGAGCTCCTGGTGCAGCGCAACATCGCTCGCATCGTCCACTCCTAGGAGCTTCCTCATAGGAAGAGAAGACAACTCTCGCGTGTATAGCTAGTTGGGGAATGTCTTGCATTCGAGAAGCTCAGAATTGCAAGTTTCAGAGTCTCTAGGAGAAACCTGCATCGGTGGCTCGCTCTCGAGTTCTACGAAGGCTCTCGCAGGAACTTTGATTTCTGCTCTTGAAGTGGTTGCGCTTCCGAGATATCCGGGAAACTAGTGATACTTTGCTGCCTGTTTAATTTTTGCCTCCGAGATTGCCGGAGGTGGTCCGGCAAACGGAATCTCTTTTGGGTTTGAGCCTTTTGTTTTTCTCTTTGAGGGGTCAGAGTTTGTTTGTGGCAAGTTTCTTTTTGCGTTGTTATTGTCGCGGAGCCTGGATAAATAACAAAGTGTGGTAAGACATCAAGCAGATAACTTGTTTTGACATTTTGCAAAGAAACATGTGTTGCTGTTTAGGTTCTGAGTAAAATGTTTAGAGCTATATCAGGTTGCTGTTTTGTACACCGACGCAATCTTCCCAAGACTCAGCCTTTTCTTTGTTGCTTTGTTTTGCCTCAAATGTTGCTAGAAATCCTTGCTGGAACTGGCACTTTTCCTCCGATGTTTCTCTCTTTTTTGCCTCTTTGCTCAGGTGAGCTCTTAGGCCAGGCCATCATTTTCTTCTAATTAACCTGAATTAAACATAGAGTGAGGTTGTCTGCAGATGCATTCTGAGGTTATAAAACACTCAACTACAGATGTTTGGGGTTCTGGATTGGCAGAAGTGACTCCATATGCATTGAAGGATTGCTATGGCAAAAGGGTAAATGAAGGAAACATGAAAAGCAACTTTTCAGCTTTCAGAATCATCGACCCGACTCACTCTGTGCTTTGTGGCAATCACTCTGTGCTTTGTGGCCAGTATCAATAAGAAAAAAGTTTTAGTGCTTGGCTCGGCTGATGGTCTGAGGCTTCAGGGACCCCAAAAGGTTAGCAGAAGCCCACTTGAGAACCACTGCTGAAAAGACTAGTTCATCCTCCGCCTGTATTCAATTGTTTGCGTTTTCTTTTTATCAGACCCTGTGAGATTTGATTAGTTTTCACAGACAGTTTAAAGGCTTCAGAATAAATTTCAACATTCCAGTATGTATGCAACCTGCACAGTTCCTCTTTGCATTCATTGAGGTACAGGAAAGCAAGCATTCCTATGCAGCCCAGTATGATGGGAGACCTCACTGAAGGATGATACTTGCTGGAAATACCTGCTCGCAAATACTATGTCAACTTGGTGGTCGAGTCATGGAATTTAAAAAAAAAAAAAAGAAAAACATATCTGCCCTGCATAGTAATTTGTTTCATGATGTATTGCGAGTTTATAACATATTTTAGCACTGCGACTTACCGCCATTACTTCTTTTGATGAAGTGCTGAATGCTCGAAATTTCAAATTCATGGTTCCTCCGAAAATGTCTGCCTTCGTCCTCTGTTTTGTACTTTTTATTTCAATTGTGATTTGTCTTCATACTCACGTTTATATTGTTTTAGCTGTCAGTGCGTGCAGTTACACTGCTGGAGGGTCAGTGTGGCTTCAAGTATTTTGTTCCTTTCCTAGGGAAGGCACTTAGAACTCTGAGAACAATACTAAGTGGTACTGCCAAAAATGGCTGTTTTGTATGCAACACTGAGACAAGAAACCTAACAGCAATAATATGTCTTGTTTAGCGAGCAATCTTATTAGTGCATCATTTGTGCAATAATGGGGCAGTTGACAGATTTCAGCTAAAGTTTGGTTTGTTGTCTCAAACTATATTTTGTGGAAAGCTCTGTGGTGAGGTTTGCTTTTCACTGCAGTGACTTCTGTCGCTTTGCCAAGAGACTTGTGCAGTCTGTCGACTTCTCCAAGCTCAGTGGACTCTGTTTTGTAGCTCTGTGCAAGTTAGCATGGTCTGTTGTTCTTTGCTATGTTTGGTAGTAATTTATACTATAGTTTAGTATTTCTGTCTGGAAAGTTTATATTGTGTTTTGGTCATTTGCTTCCAATGGGAGACCTTGGCTGAGCTGTTTTGCCCTGGCCGCAGCTTCTTGCCCGCTCGGGCAATGGTACCTCTGAGAGCTGTTCCTATAACAAGTCATTTACTAGACGCTGGGTTGCATGGGTGTTACCACGCCTGCGGTGCGATGCCAAATTTGGAGCAGGGACTGTGCAATTTTTATGTCCCATCTTTACTCAATTTTTTTTTACAATAAACCTGCATTCCAACTTGGTATGTGCCGTCGACTTACTAGCTCCAAGGTGAGCTGGCAATCCTGCTTGGGTGTTTTGGACCAGCGCAGAAATCATCACTGGTAGATGCAAGAAATGCAAAGTGAGAATGTTATTTCATGTTACAGTGCACCAAAAGAAAAACACTTGGACACAGGCACACTAAAAAATAACTTGCTCGGCACTGGCTCACAACTCTTGGTTTTTATTGATTATCTTTTACTTACAATGAACAACTCTTCTATGCACTAAGAAAGAGATGCCAATCCAAAAATGAAAAATCTTCAATTATAACTTTTTTTTACAAATTATGAGCCAGGCAACTCTGGCAACATTGGGTGACGCTCCCGCTCGACGCATTGTTGCCGCCATAGCCGCCATATGAGTTTGCCATGTAATTAACATTTAACGCTGCCCCTGTCACCAACCCACTTTACATCTGGAGCGGTCGACAGCCAACCATGTCAAGGAACCCGCAGGCCACTTGCCCACTCGCAGCGCCTGCCTAATTCTCCCGAAGAAGCACATCTTTTGTTTTGCCTGCCCGCCATGCCCCTTGTCAATTGGGCCGAAGCCACGCCAAGCGACCTCGCCGGCTTTACGGCAGAATACCTCCGCGACAAGTTGTCTTGTTGCAAATTTTACGTCGCTCGATCCAAGGGGGAACTCATCTACCGCCTCCTAGTCGACATCGCCCGAAGCACCCCGCCATCGACCCTGCCTCTTCCCGCTCGCAAGAGTCTCTCCCGGCGTAGACCACGCAGCTACTGACAATCTTGCTACAGCAGTTCCTGAACGTTTGCCAACGTGCATCAGCTCCTGTGCAGGTGACTACCCTGCCTGACTTTTCCGCTTCTAACTTTTAGTGGAGGTATTTCGGCCCGCCACTGGTTCGAGGAGCTGGAGCGGACTCGAGGACACGCTTCCTGGGACTTCTCGCAGTCGCTCTTGGCAAGTTTCGAGGCCCACCTGGAAAGCTGTTTCTGGACAGCAGTGCCTAACTTGGAAAGTTTGGTGATCGCTTCTGCAGCACAAGGTCTCCGCTCTGGTGGCCGGGAGAAAGCCTCGTCCACTATTCCCTAGCAAAGCTGAGACTCCTCTCGAAATGCCCCGTCGTACTGACTGATGCTCAACAGTATGCTGGTCAAGGCATCAATGACGAACATCTAGCGACATCCATCGCAGTGCTGTGCCCAGTGACGGTCACTGCACTCATTGTCATTGCAGCACGACTCGACCAGACCTTAATCATCTAAGATCAACGAAGGCTGCAAGTGCTAGGCCACTAGTTGCCAAACCACATGCAATGCCTTCCTCTACTCAACCTTCAAGTAGAGCTGACTTATACCCCTGTCAGACGGGCCAGTTTAGTGCACTTCAAGCAAGTGCACTTCAACCCGTCGAAACACACTCCAAGTGTGTTGGTGCTACACGGGAAAACTCAGTGCCACTTCAAAATGATGGCGATTACGATGGGTAAAGTGATTGGCACACGAAATATTAAAGTGCATACGACTATTTTCATAAATAACTTTATCGTCTTGTTAAAAACACCTTACCACACATCGCAGCTCTAAGTCATGAGCTTTTATCCAAATTTAAATCCAATTTGATGACTATGATCAGTCATTACAAGCCAGCCAAGCTAGACATCACTTTCATTTGCCACGACGAAAAAAAAAAATTGGGGTGTGTGTACAGTCGCCGTCCGATTATTCGGACTTCGCGGGGACCGCAAAAACGTCTGAATAATAGAGCAGTTCGAAAAATCGGCAGATTGAAAAGCTTGCCTTTATTACTTCCAAGTGGGCTTAAAAAAGCCGTAAATGGTGCCTCGTTCAGGTTACACCTCCGTTTCCGTTCGGCAACTTTCTGTTAGCTTGAGAATCGCTGCCTTCTTTTCTAGCGTTATGGTCGAGTACTTTCTGCGCTTCTTAACGACACATCGCGGTGGCAGAAAAACAGATGGGGCCATGACGTCCAAGCCAGGTTGTCCGAACAAGATGAGAGGCGCAAATCCACGAGCGCAAAATTGCGACTGGCGACGCGAAGGAACGGAAAAACAAAGCAAAACGATAATGATGATGATGACGACGTGCAGCTAAATGGAAAAAAGGGCTAGCATAGCGTCATCTAGCGGTAAAACTCAAGAGTACTCAAGTAGCGCTGCCAAGCCAAGCCAATCCATTTGCAGCCAACAACATAGGATTCAAAATGGCCGCTTCTCGATGGTGTTTTCCGCCGATCGCTCGCAACGATTTTGTCCAAATAATCGAACTTTCGGACTTCAAGCTGTCCGAAACATTGGTCGTGAATATACACTATTTCTATGGGGTGAGTCACGGTTCCGCCTTTAAGTCCGAAATATCGAACAAGTCCAAATTATCGGAGTCCGAAAAATCGGTCGGCGACTGTATGTTTATAATCAAGAACTTAGTCTACCTCAACGGGCGACAAGACTCCAGCTTGTGGGTAACCTGGAGATTCCAAGCGGTTGGCCCAGGTTGCCCCTACGACGATCATGAGTGGTCATCTTGACCACGAGGGGGCCAAGGGCAACTGGCCACGCGAGCGGCGCTCCGCCGCTGATAAAGGGCCGTCGCAGCGTATGCGCGGGGGGAGTTGGGATCGCGCCGCAGGCGATAGCGGTCATTAAATGTTTACGTGCTGTTGAACCGGTGTGCTCTGTCATTCCTCGAGACGGGTAGCAGCAAGGGAAATCCCACAAGCTGTAGATGATAAATGTAGCCAGTGCAGTACAACCGCTCGCCAGAGTTTTTTTAACGTATACCACACCGTAGTGATACACGACGGCACGCCGGTACGATGCTCATCCAGATCAAAACGGGCAGGGGGATTGAACCGGGTTCTGCAGCGCGAGCTTTCGCTCCACGTGCTCCGAGCTAACTCGAAACATCATGGAGTGTGTGGAGCACGACCGGCTTTATAGGGGCGACCTACTCACTCCGCGTGTCCCTATGGGAGCGCGCGGGCCAAGAAATATCACGTGAACGGCTTGGAGGGACCGAGTCTTCTGCTTGGCGCCGCCCTTACTCGCCACCAAAAGCGCGGCAGCCGCTATGGAAGGCAATGGGAGCATGTTGAAATAACGGTTTCGGATGATTTCTGACGCATTTAATAGGCAGGTGCTAATGCTAGCACATAGTGTGTATAGAATAGGGTAAAATGAGTCACTATATCATAGTTTTCTCGAGCAGAATAGTTAGTATTGTGCATTAGCGCACCCAGAATTTTTGCCTGGGGGGGGGGGGGGTGATGGAAGGAGAGAGGGGTGGCCGGGGGCGGGGGGGGGGGGGAGGCGTAATTTAACCCTTTTTTTATGTCCGTTTGCACGCGTCATTGCGAGATTTTATTTGCACTGCGCGAATTAATTTTAATCCCATCGACACGATTGCTTTCTTTCATAGTGCATTTATTTATCCAAAACGGTTGTTTTATATTCATAGAGAGGGAAGAGCAGTAACCTTTTTGAATTTTTCCTACATCGCACCCACGTATAATCAGGCTGGTTTTTAAATGGTAAAAAGTTGGGGAGAAGTAAGTTTTGAGAAAATGACTTTTCTGATACTTGGACATAGCCACCCAGCTCTATACAAAATATTGCTCTATCTAATTTTCAAATATGAAAACAAAAAATGAAGTCTTAATTTTCTATGAACATTTGAAGGTAAACGTCCGGCAGCCCTCTGCCTGGTTTGGAATAGACATATGAAACGAAAAATAGGGACCATGACCAAAAATAAAATTTTTGGCTACTGTCATAATTTTTCGCTTCATGTCTATGAAGATTCAGTACAAATGCACATATTTGAAGTGCTTTTTTTTCGCTTCACACTTCTTTCACAAGTCAGTGTTACCGTGACTGAGAAAGTCTCGTCTGCAAAACTTTGTTGCTCAACATTACACCAGTGGAACGAGGTTACCTGTCATGCAAATAATGCCCGACCTGTGCGCAAGCCATCCGAACAACAGCAGTAACGCAAAGGAACCAGCAACGGGACAACGGGAGGAAAAAACGTGGCCGAACCCGTGGCATCCTGTCCTAAATCCATTATTATTTTCGAGTTACGAAAATTATGAAAACAACATTCATGACTACAACCACTTCCACTCGAAATGTTCTCATTAGATTATTTGATTACTTGACACGAAACATAATTGAACGTCAATCCAAAAAAATACCATTAATTTTCATTTTCTTTTCGTGTAACGTGATTATTGCGGCTCGTAGTTTTGTTTAGTGTGCCAATGTTAAGAAACGTAATAGAGTGACTCTCAGCACTAGTTTGAGTAAATACATGTAAATCTAATAAATAATAGGTTCTGGCAATCCAGTTAAGTAAAATATGCAAATCATATTCGCTTAAATAGTCTCAAGGAAGAGTCATAAAACGATTACGGCATTGCTTTTGTTAGTCAACTCGCGAAGGAATAATAAAATACCCAAAATCGAAAAAAAAGGATGCTCGTTGCGATTAAACATATTGCGACTTCTCTTTAACTCGTGCGCTCACGTTTTCTTAAAAATTAGAAACGTAAAAACTCTGACATAACTTGAACAAGAAAAACCAAGCAAGAAAGACATCCAAAAAGAGGGGTCATTTCTAAAATTCGCTAAAAGCTAAAATAAATCAATCCCAAACTTAACGTTGCTGGTTTTAACTTTCAGGTCATTTTATTAGTTAGATGCAGCATACAATTTTGGACGTTATGTATATAAACAACAGAGTGACAAAGATTCGCGAAAAGAAAATCTAGTCACACTTACTGACAGTGACTTTCCAACGTAGATGTCCAAGTCATTTGGGTAAGTCGCTGCAGAAACTGGAAGATGCTGGGCAGAGACGGATTGGTCAGAGGGTAAGGATGAGGGCGTCTGTTGAATGATCCACTTTTCAACGCTGGGAGTCATATATTCCGATGGTGATGCATCCGTTGGCTCCAAATAGCGATTTTTTTTAAGGGAAGTAGTAGGTAAGCACTGAATTTGGCTGGCGCTTCAATGAGGCGGCCTTGGTAATATAGGTCATCGCGGACTTTTGAATTCACACACCGATCGGTCTTAGCAATTAGTTGTTAGACTTGCACTGTGGAATGGGTGCACAATGAGCAGTACCAGTAGAGTAGATGCTCTAAAAAAGATAAAAATCGGCAGTTTGTTGTGTAGCTCGAAGCCCGGATGTCACTCCTGATGTGAGGGGGTGGGGTGCCGAATTCAATCGCTTCTGTGAAGTGCATGAAATGACGGCCTGGCGGAAAGGAACAAATAAATAGAAAGATAAAGAACGAGACAGAAAAGAGAAAGAGTAAGAAAATGCACAGCAAGAGAAAGAGAGAGAGAGAAACGTAAAGAAAACACGGAAGAAAAACTTTACGCCTCCTTCCTCTCTGGGGACGGCCAACAAATCATTTTAAAACACCCAACAGAGCCACAGCCTACAGGGTGACCCCCGTCCAATGGCCAATTGCAAAGGACACAAAGTGACAGTTAGGTAAAGACATATTATTCTTTTTTTTTTTTTTTTTGTCGGTTTGTGTTGAAGCGGAGCTGTATCGTCGGAAGGATCGCCCCAGGCGGCGGGGGAGTACCGGTTGGAGGGAGTGTCACGAGTCACGACAATGTCGCTCTCAGGGGCGCTTCGAGCGGGCGTCTGCCTAATTGGGAAGCACGGTATGCATGGGAGGCTGCCGGGTGTGGTCTCGAGTCGTAAACCGTACCAAACATATCGGCTTTGGGTTCATTGTGTGAGCGGGCCGGGTTTGTGGGAGCGCCCATCTCCACGGCACTTTCTTGAGATGTCCTTCGAGGAGAGCGTGGGGTCTTTTGTGTTTTATTTTGGTTGTCCGTTTAAGAGAGCGTGTTGTTCTGCTCGTTTGCTTTTATGACCGACCATCTGCCAGAAAGAAAATAGCGTGGGAATCTGGGATCCTGTTTGGTTTTGGAGGACGGAAAGTGCCGGGCGGCGACGTCTGGTCGCGCCCAACACTGTCAATGTACTACGAGGGGCGTTCATAAAGTCGGCACAAAAAATTAAAGAAAATGGAACAAAACAGGCATCAACATGAACGCGCGTCCCTCTAGTTTCCGCACAGAATAAACATCGCATGCTATAGTAGCTCGGAACGACGCTGCAGTGGGGAGTCGAAACAAAAATGGCACCGCCCGTCGGTGCCAAGCACATGCAGTGATCCATTTTTTTCATTTGAAGGAAAGCAATGCCAAGGATATTCATTCCAATCTGGGAGCGTTGTTCGGGGACAACGCCCCAGTTTACGACACTTTTGGTTAAAGGCTGCAGAGACGCTTCTAGTGTGACCAAATAAGAGGAAAGCATTTCAAGGACGGTGACCAAGTGATTGCTGAAGTGGAGCGATTCCTGAACGCTCAAGACGAGGAGTTCTATGACAATGGCCTCCGGCATGTGGTGCATCGCTGGAAAAAGTGGGTACCTTTTGGTGGTGAACATGTAGAAAAAGTCTCAACTCCTACTCGAGTTTGATTGCTGAATCTCTATTCCTTCGTGACAATAATACATACTTTATGAACGCCCCTCGTATGTTAAATAAGTCTATCTAAGTTAAAGTTTAATACCACCCTACTGAACTTCACTTCGCAACGTGTTCGTCATCAGGCCCATTGTTGCAAGTGGCCAAACACTGTCTACATCAACGACCTTCATAGCTGTGACACTCCCGTATCCTCGGTAGTACAACTGGCCAGAGCCTACTCGGCGCCACGCCAAGTCCGTTCACGACAACTACTTCGTTCCTTCGTAGTTTCGCAGTCCAGCGGCCCACACAACAGGGCTAACACTGTCTTTTACCGTCAGGAGCTGATTACAAGTGGATCCGCGAACGCTTGACACCTGCGAGCGGAGGCGGCCCAACCACTGCGACCCTGCCAGCAAGCGTGACACACCAGATATGGGAGCCACAGTCAGCATCCACGGGTTCCACTGCAACGACACCTACTGACGATTCGTGGGCACAAAAGCAGCTGCCGATCGAGAGAATGGCGCAGTCCAGCGGCCCACGCAACAGGGCTAACACTGTCTTTTACCGTCAGGAGCTGATTACAAGTGGATCCGCGAACGCTTGACACCTGCGAGCGGAGGCGGCCCAACCACTGCGACCCTGCCAGCAAGCGTGACACACCAGATATGGGAGCCACAGTCAGCATCCACGGGTTCCACTGCAACGACACCTACTGACGATTCGTGGGCACAAAAGCAGCTGCCGATCGAGAGAATGGCGCAGTCCAGCGGCCCACGCAACAGGGCTAACACTGTCTTTTACCGTCAGGAGCTGATTACAAGTGGATCCGCGAACGCTTGACACCTGCGAGCGGAGGCGGCCCAACCACTGCGACCCTGCCAGCAAGCGTGACACACCAGATATGGGAGCCACAGTCAGCATCCACGGGTTCCACTGCAACGACACCTACTGACGATTCGTGGGCACAAAAGCAGCTGCCGATCGAGAGAATGGCGCAGTCCAGCGGCCCACGCAACAGGGCTAACACTGTCTTTTACCGTCAGGAGCTGATTACAAGTGGATCCGCGAACGCTTGACACCTGCGAGCGGAGGCGGCCCAACCACTGCGACCCTGCCAGCAAGCGTGACACACCAGATATGGGAGCCACAGTCAGCATCCACGGGTTCCACTGCAACGACACCTACTGACGATTCGTGGGCACAAAAGCAGCTGCCGATCGAGAGAATGGCGCAGTCCAGCGGCCCACGCAACAGGGCTAACACTGTCTTTTACCGTCAGGAGCTGATTACAAGTGGATCTGCGAACGCTTGACACCTGCGAGCGGAGGCGGCCCAACCACTGCGACCCTGCCAGCAAGCGTGACACACCAGATATGGGAGCCACAGTCAGCATCCACGGGTTCCACTGCAACGACACCTACTGACGATTCGTGGGCACAAAAGCAGCTGCCGATCGAGAGAATGGCGCAGTCCAGCGGCCCACGCAACAGGGCTAACACTGTCTTTTACCGTCAGGAGCTGATTACAAGTGGATCCGCGAACGCTTGACACCTGCGAGCGGAGGCGGCCCAACCACTGCGACCCTGCCAGCAAGCGTGACACACCAGGATATGGGAGCCACAGTCAGCATCCACGGGTTCCACTGCAACGACACCTACTGACGATTCGTGGGCACAAAAGCAGCTGCCGATCGAGAGAATGGCGCAGTCCAGCGGCCCACGCAACAGGGCTAACACTGTCTTTTACCGTCAGGAGCTGATTACAAGTGGATCCGCGAACGCTTGACACCTGCGAGCGGAGGCGGCCCAACCACTGCGACCCTGCCAGCAAGCGTGACACACCAGGATATGGGAGCCACAGTCAGCATCCACGGGTTCCACTGCAACGACACCTACTGACGATTCGTGGGCACAAAAGCAGCTGCCGATCGAGAGAATGGCGCAGTCCAGCGGCCCACGCAACAGGGCTAACACTGTCTTTTACCGTCAGGAGCTGATTACAAGTGGATCCGCGAACGCTTGACACCTGCGAGCGGAGGCGGCCCAACCACTGCGACCCTGCCAGCAAGCGTGACACACCAGATATGGGAGCCACAGTCAGCATCCACGGGTTCCACTGCAACGACACCTACTGACGATTCGTGGGCACAAAAGCAGCTGCCGATCGAGAGAACTGGCGCAGTCCAGCGGCCCACGCAACAGGGCTAACACTGTCTTTTACCGTCAGGAGCTGATTACAAGTGGATCCGCGAACGCTTGACACCTGCGAGCGGAGGCGGCCCAACCACTGCGACCCTGCCAGCAAGCGTGACACACCGGATATGGGAGCCACAGTCAGCATCCACGGGTTCCACTGCAACGACACCTACTGACGATTCTGCCGATCGAGAGAATGGCGCAGTCCAGCGGCCCACGCAACAGGGCTAACACTGTCTTTTACCGTCAGGAGCTGATTACAAGTGGATCCGCGAACGCTTGACACCTGCGAGCGGAGGCGGCCCAACCACTGCGACCCTGCCAGCAAGCGTGACACACCAGATATGGGAGCCACAGTCAGCATCCACGGGTTCCACTGCAACGACACCTACTGACGATTCGTGGGCACAAAGCAGCTGCCGATCGAGAGAATGGCGCAGTCCAGCGGCCCACGCAACAGGGCTAACACTGTCTTTTACCGTCAGGAGCTGATTACAAGTGGATCCGCGAACGCTTGACACCTGCGAGCGGAGGCGGCCCAACCACTGCGACCCTGCCAGCAAGCGTGACACACCAGATATGGGAGCCACAGTCAGCATCCACGGGTTCCACTGCAACGACACCTACTGACGATTCGTGGGCACAAAAGCAGCTGCCGATCGAGAGAATGGCGCAGTCCAGCGGCCCACGCAACAGGGCTAACACTGTCTTTTACCGTCAGGAGCTGATTACAAGTGGATCCGCGAACGCTTGACACCTGCGAGCGGAGGCGGCCCAACCACTGCGACCCTGCCAGCAAGCGTGACACACCAGATATGGGAGCCACAGTCAGCATCCACGGGTTCCACTGCAACGACACCTACTGACGATTCGTGGGCACAAAAGCAGCTGCCGATCGAGAGAACTGCGCAGTCCAGCGGCCCACGCAACAGGGCTAACACTGTCTTTACCGTCAGGAGCTGATTACAGTGGATCCGCGAACGCTTGACACCTGCGAGCGGAGGCGGCCCAACCACTGCGACCTGCCAGCAAGCGTGACACACCGGATATGGAGCCACAGTCAGCATCCACGGTTCCACTGCAACGACACCTACTGACGATTCGTGGGCACAAAAGCAGCTGCCGATCGAGAGAAAGGCGCAGTCCAGCGGCCCACGCAACAGGGCTAACACTGTCTTTTACCGTCAGGAGCTGATTACAAGTGGATCCGCGAACGCTTGACACCTGCGAGCGGAGGCGGCCCAACCACTGCGACCCTGCCAGCAAGCGTGACACACCAGATATGGGAGCCACAGTCAGCATCCACGGGTTCCACTGCAACGACACCTACTGACGATTCGTGGGCACAAAAGCAGCTGCCGATCGAGAGAATGGCGCAGTCCAGCGGCCCACGCAACAGGGCTAACACTGTCTTTTACCGTCAGGAGCTGATTACAAGTGGATCCGCGAACGCTTGACACCTGCGAGCGGAGGCGGCCCAACCACTGCGACCCTGCCAGCAAGCGTGACACACCAGATATGGGAGCCACAGTCAGCATCCACGGGTTCCACTGCAACGACACCTACTGACGATTCGTGGGCACAAAAGCAGCTGCCGATCGAGAGAATGGCGCAGTCCAGCGGCCCACGCAACAGGGCTAACACTGTCTTTTACCGTCAGGAGCTGATTACAAGTGGATCCGCGAACGCTTGACACCTGCGAGCGGAGGCGGCCCAACCACTGCGACCCTGCCAGCAAGCGTGACACACCAGATATGGGAGCCACAGTCAGCATCCACGGGTTCCACTGCAACGACACCTACTGACGATTCGTGGGCACAAAAGCAGCTGCCGATCGAGAGAACTGGCGCAGTCCAGCGGCCCACGCAACAGGGCTAACACTGTCTTTTACCGTCAGGAGCTGATTACAAGTGGATCCGCGAACGCTTGACACCTGCGAGCGGAGGCGGCCCAACCACTGCGACCCTGCCAGCAAGCGTGACACACCAGATATGGGAGCCACAGTCAGCATCCACGGGTTCCACTGCAACGACACCTACTGACGATTCGTGGGCACAAAAGCAGCTGCCGATCGAGAGAACTGGCGCAGTCCAGCGGCCCACGCAACAGGGCTAACACTGTCTTTTACCGTCAGGAGCTGATTACAAGTGGATCCGCGAACGCTTGACACCTGCGAGCGGAGGCGGCCCAACCACTGCGACCCTGCCAGCAAGCGTGACACACCAGATATGGGAGCCACAGTCAGCATCCACGGGTTCCACTGCAACGACACCTACTGACGATTCGTGGGCACAAAAGCAGCTGCCGATCGAGAGAACTGGCGCAGTCCAGCGGCCCACGCAACAGGGCTAACACTGTCTTTTACCGTCAGGAGCTGATTACAAGTGGATCCGCGAACGCTTGACACCTGCGAGCGGAGGCGGCCCAACCACTCTGACCCTGCCAGCAAGCGTGACACACCGGATATGGGAGCCACAGTCAGCATCCACGGGTTCCACTGCAACGACACCTACTGACGATTCGTGGGCACAAAAGCAGCTGCCGATCGAGAGAACGGCGCAGTCCAGCGGCCCACGCAACAGGGCTAACACTGTCTTTTACCGTCAGGAGCTGATTACAAGTGGATCCGCGAACGCTTGACACCTGCGAGCGGAGGCGGCCCAACCACTGCGACCCTGCCAGCAAGCGTGACACACCAGATATGGGAGCCACAGTCAGCATCCACGGGTTCACCTGCAACGACACCTACTGACGATTCGTGGGCACAAAAGCAGCTGCCGATCGAGAGAACTGGCGCAGTCCAGCGGCCCACGCAACAGGGCTACACTGTCTTTTACCGTCAGGAGCTGATTACAAGTGGATCCGCGACGCTTGACACCTGCGAGCGGAGGCGGCCCAACCACTGCGCCCTGCCAGCAAGCGTGACCCACCAGATATGGAGCCACAGTCAGCATCCACGGGTTCCACTGCAACGACACCTAATGACGATTTCGTGGGCACAAAAGCAGCTGCCGATCGAGAGAACGGCGCAGTCCAGCGGCCCACGCAACAGGGCTAACACTGTCTTTTACCGTCAGGAGCTGATTACAAGTGGAATCCGCGAACGCTTGACACCTGCGAGCGGAGGCGGCCCAACACTGGACCCCTGCCAGCAAGCGTGACACACCGGATATGAGAGCCACAGTCAGACCACGGGTTCCACGGCAAC
>JABSTQ010005268.1:0-24856 GCA_013358835.2 Ixodes persulcatus
ATACGACGTCCTCAACCCCGACAGAATTCCTCGCGACGTTCTGTCCAGGACCGCGTTTCCTTGCGAACATCAATCAAGGTTCAGGCTCCGTGTCCTCGTGGCACGTGCGGCTCGCCTCGGGGCGAGCCACACGTGCTCCAACTCTTCGCTTCAATCATCTAGAATAGCGCCCACACAGACGACAAACAACGAACATACTAAAAATGCCAAAACAACGTGAGGGGAAAAAAAAAAAAAATACGGGGAAAAGGAACGATCCGGACGTGGAGCCACGACGCCCCCCCGGGTCCCGCGACCGGAGCAAACAGAGGGGAAGCCCATCCTCCTTCCTGGCTGTCCCGACGGAACCAATCGCGGGGGCGCCAAATCCGACGTGACGCCGCGACAACCGCGAAACGAAAATGGGCTTCGCCATTCCGTTGTCGCTGCGGGTCTGTGCAGAACCTTTTAAACTGGGCCTAGCCGAGGCTTTTAACCCCGGGGCGGGAGAACAGGGAGACCTCAGGACGAAGACCCGCGCGCAAAGTGTCGCTCCCTCCGCATACTTTGTCCCTTCCTTCGCACGACGTGATGCGCTATACGAGCCGTCCAAGCCGGTCCAACGCTGTGAACCACGTGACAACTCGTCCGCGTTTCTGCGACCTTGCCCAAGGTCACATGACACTCGCACGGAACTGGATTGTCTTCGACGGCTCGTAGACGGAGTGTACACAATGCTCAGTCAATCACGCGGGAGCTCGGCAATTACGTCACACCCACAGCTCTCGCTCTTTAATCTGCCCGAAAGAAGATGGAGAGTGCTGAGCGCCATGCTAGCTACTCCTACCCCCCTACCCTACCCCCCCCCCCTCTCCCCCTTCCTAATGCACGTCGAGACGGAAGGATGATCGGCCCGTGACTCTGCGAGGAGTTCCTCGTTATACTGTTCGTATAAAGCCGATCCTCGGCCATCGGACAGGATATGAAAACTTTGCGGTTAGTGAGATCGTTGTGCAATGTTCGAGGCGGTTTACAACGCAACGAGTCTCCCCGATGGAGAGAGTTTTTTCTCGAATACAACGCGTTCGCAAATCCCGAGCGTAAAAGATAACACGCGGAGCCGACCGTGTCTTCCGCCGAACACGAAAACGCTTTCCAGCGTCGAAAACGTTCTGGCAGGCCTTACTAAGATGAGCCGGCCGTTCTAACTTATAAAATACAGGGTTCAGTGTTTTGGAATAAATGTTTCTTCAATATTTTTTTTTCTTTATTTCTGGTGTCGGACGAAACAACGGTGCTTATCGGGGCGGAACAAAGTATGACACGGGCATGGGATCCCCGCGACTTGTATACACGGAAAACGTCCCTGTACAAACAAGAGAAGGAAACGAGGCGTGTCGCTCCGCGAGGTAAGAAGCAGCCTAAGTTCAGTGGCGGTTGTGTTCCGAGTCAAAACAGAAAAACATCAATATCTTTTGCTTTCCCTGTAAAGCTTGTTTCTTTTTCTTTCCTTCTTAATTACATTTTCAATTTCAGGTTTTTAGACTTCATCCTATTTTCATAAAACTGGTTCGGGGGGGTTAATTGAGGGTTTTCCCTATTTTCTCGAAAACACAAAATCCTAGTTATAACGCATTCACAACCAGGTGCGCAAGATTCCAATTTGTGAAATCACAGTGAATGGCATATTTTGTTTAGTTGTTTCACATGTTACTTTCCCCACACAAGTGGAGATATCTGGAACGCACCTCCACCGCACGTACGCAATTCACCAACAAACTGGAGAGAGTTCGGAAAGGCGTACAGTTTGTTGAGATAGGTACCTCGATCCATGCATGACAACCGCACTGCGCGCTTGCCCCGATGATCCCACGTTTGTCTTCTTGGTTTCTTTGAAAGCGCCTCGCCGACGAGCTCGAATGGCGGCAAGCGTGATTGTCTTGCCAGGGAGTTCTCCCGAGGAACCCTAGTTCTCACGCGTTCTGAACAAAGCACGAGACATCCGTTCGGCCGAGACAACCGCTACTGAGGGCTTCCTTTCCAGTCCGGCAGAAGCTGAGGCGCTGACGACGACGTATCCGGTGTGTTACGGTAGCCCGTTGTGAAGAAAAACCTGAAACTGACCGTTTGATAGCCCGGGTTGAAGCTTCAATAGCTTCCAGATATCGAACTGGCTTCGTGTCCAGCGTATTCCCACTCAAGCCAACTCTAATGGCAGAAGCGGTAAACAGCCGGCCACGCTTCTTGGCCGTACCTGCCAGTTTACGAACAAGCTCCGGTTCAGACTAGGGCTAGAACACGAAGTTTAGACCTCAGCTCAGACATATCGACTGTTGCGTCTCGAATTATTTGGGCGGTGCGTTTCGTGGCAACCCACACGACAAATATTAATATAAGAAAAGACTAACTCAGTACCGAACCTTCACCTTCACCGTAAATCATACTGGTTATTTATGTGATGTCATCCATCGTTACGGCTATGCCATATCATAACCCTTCGCGCGACCAACGAAGGCATCCAATCCATCCTGCGCAAGCTTCCGGACGGCCGTCAAACGCCTCGTCCATTAGAAACGACAATACGTTGTCTATACACGCGGTGCGCTCTTCCCCAAAATAAACGAGATGCGGGTCCTCGCTCCTCAAAGCAGAACGAGACCTCACAGAGGCCTTGGCCTCACAGAACACATGACTCACCACACCCAGTCCTACAGCCCCCGTCGAACCTTTCGGGACCTTTCTTTTTGCGACCCTGGCCCCCTCCCCTATCCCGCCTTCCACAATCCTCCCCGTCCCCCACAAACAGAACCGAAGCCCAAATGCCCGAAGTCATCTCGCAACCAGCCACGCCCGTCTTCCTTCCCCCCCTGAAGGAGCCCTCAAAGCGGGCTAATCACTTCCCAGACCGAATTCTTCTCGTCTTCGGAGCGCCCTCCGCGCTGCTCAAGCCCGCGACGCCTGGCGCGTCGTCGCTCGGGACGACAAATCCAGGTCCCGAAATAACGGCGAGCTGCAGCAGGCGTCGTCCCCCCCCCCCCCCCCCCCCCCCCCCCCCCCCCCCCCCCCCCCCCCAACATCGGCACTCTTCCTGCCCTCCTTGCTTTCCCTTAGCCCCGATTCACCCGCCGCGCCCCCCGTGCGCTGCACAAGCTCACCGGAAGAGGGCGGGCTCGCGCACGTGAACGTCGCATAGTTTTCAATCCCGCTCCTTTTTCACTCTATAAGGTTTGGCCAGGAGGCTATTTTTCGCCGGGCGGGGGCAGAGATGAAAACTCACGTGCGGCAGGGACGTGCCTGGCCTCGCTATACGCCGGAGGCGCCCACGTAAGCTTTCAAGACCAGGAGGGTCGCGTGCTCCCGCGGCTATCGAAATGTCGCATCTCCCCCTTGTCGTCCTTTTCCTCCCTCCGAATCTCTCCAACCTTTCACGTCGAAGCATCTACCAGGTCCTTATTTACATTACGCCTTTTTGTCTTTACCTTTTAAGTGAGTTTCGCAGTGAAGGGTTCGGGGGTCGGAGGGTACTATCAAGGAAGTGGACCGGGAAGAACGTGCGCCCGACGCAAAGTACACAGTGCGCCGCATTTTTTTTTTTTTTCTTTGCTTGTAATGCGCGACGCACTTTGCCCAATTTAGGTGTCAGCGTACGCGATGAGAACAAGGGGATAGCATTGTGGAGAAGAGTTGTAAAGGGGGACATCTCAGTTCATTTTAGAAGCGAAGGTATATCCGTTTGCTGATGCGCTGTATATCAACCGAGATATACGCCGCTTCAGCGCGCATCGCGTCTCGGAGTCATTTTGAAAACAGAGGGGGTGGATGACTAGAGAGATATGTCTCTGTCTACAGCTGGTGTACCTTGCGTCCCGTGTTACTAAATATACGAGTGAAATGGTGCAGATCGTTCTCTATACTTGGTTTCAGCTTTCGTCCGAGCGCGGCCGATGTTATGAGCCGAAGGGCCAATCAAACAGCGCAAAAAGCGCAGCGTCATGACGTGTTCTCTGCGCTTGATAGGACTAGCCGGCGGAGGAGCACGCACAGAGGGACGGCGAATACCCGCTGGTCCTATCAACTGCAGAGAGCACGCCATGACGCTGCGCTTTTTGGGCTGTTTGATTGGCCCTTCGGCTGATAGCATCGGCCGCGCTCGGACCGAAGCTGAAACCAAGTATAACGGCAGCGTTAAAAAAAAAAAAAAAATGAAAGAGACAAGTGACGAAAGAAATATTTCAGTTAGGGTCCCGATATGATTGCAGAAGGCTCGAAAGAATTCGCACGGGGCGCATGCGTAATTCCGATCGGACTTCACATCGTAGAGAGGCACGCTACGAATTGCGGGCCGTGGCGTCTGTCGACCTATAGACTGACACCTTCGTTATCTTCAGCGTCGGCATTAGCAGCAATAGATGCACGGAGTCTGACGTCTTTCTCAGCATCTAAAAACTTTTGAAACAGCCGCCTTCTCCGCGCTGCCATTTGTCCACCGGGCTGGCTGTAGAACGGGCGTTCCGAGTACGCGCAGTCTTCTGCGGACTGTCTCAGACTCCGCGCAGGCGTCCACGGCACAGTGACACGGCATTTTTCGTCTGGCTGATAAGCACTGGAAAGGTTAGAGCTGAGCGAAAGAGACGTCTGAAAAAAAAAAAAAAACTCAGTTGTTTGCAACTAAAACAGTGAAAAAAAAAAAAAGGAAAACAGCAAAGAGCGCGGTTGTTTTTCCTCCGCCACCCCAAAAGATGTTTCAAAATGCGTGTCCGAGAATCCCTCAAGAACCTTATCGCGTGGCGGTCCAACAGGGATGCGGGAAACGTGGTCTGGCTGGTTTCTTTCTCTCGAGATGCATTGCAGGCAGACGAGTCTGGAAGAAGAAAGGCCCGCACGACCCTCGACCCGGGCGTTTCTGCCTATACGGCGTCCTCCTCGCAACACATGGGAGTCAACACAGACCCCCGTGGAGGGGAGCGGGGCGAGAGAGGAGCTCCTGGACTTCTCAAACCGAGACCTTCGCGGATTACGCGCTTTTCTTCCAGGAAAAAGGTCATTTCTCTCCCAGAAACCGCTCTTCTTCGCTCTCGCTTTTCGCCCTCTTTATTTGTAGTCGTTTCCCGCGTAACCGTGAGCACGCAGCAGGTGCCTGGAGGACACGGGTACGCGACAACGCGCGCCACGAGGAATGTTAGTGCATAATGTTACGCTGACCTCCACTGCGAATCAGTAAGGCCCAACAAGTAAAGCCTGGTTCAGACAGTTGCGGTTGACTGCGTTTGACTGCGTTGCGGCTTCGAGAAACCAGGACATCCCTGCTGCTTATATCGCGTGCCAGGATGATTCCTTGAATTGGATTCCACGCTTCATACAAAGCACAGATGTGCCGGTGACTCGCTTTCGGTTCTCGACGCAACGCAGTCAAACGCACTCAAACGCAAG
Source organism: Ixodes persulcatus (assembly GCA_013358835.2). Lineage (NCBI taxonomy): Eukaryota > Metazoa > Arthropoda > Arachnida > Ixodida > Ixodidae > Ixodes > Ixodes persulcatus. The sequence goes on from JABSTQ010005268.1 coordinate 5,410, forward strand.
TGTCTGAACCGGCCTTAAGAGATGGCGAAGCTGCTGAAGCGCTGGATTTTCTACGCTAACGAAGGAGCCGGCGGCCGGAACTCGAGTTCAGTCAGTGAGAAGAGCCTAACGCTGAGGCAGCGCTCGGGTCAAATCTCTGTCCCCCACTGACCCCTTCTAGGTGCCAAATAAATAAAAAAAAAAAAAAAATCCCGCGCTTGGGCTTCGCTTTATAGGAGCTGTTGCATGAGCGCGGTAGCAACTGCTGTGGGTATTGCCTGGCAAGTGCGCTTGTTCAGCAATGTCTACATCTATATTTTCGTTGCGCTTACAGGTAAGCGGTGCAATTGCTGCTGCCTATGGGAGAAATCATACTCGCTCATCAGAAAGTCACACCAGCCTTTTCCGAATTGAAGCACTGGAAGGGAGGGTGAGGAAAATATTGTCTGTAAGTGTGCGGAATTAACCCGCCGCACAAGTGCCAAGATCTCGAAACCTGTTCGCCAGCGTAACACTTCCTGCAACTCCCCTGATTTCGACACCCGAGAGATCTCCGCTCGTAAACTGCACAGGTATGCACGAACCCTTCCCGCGCGCTAAAAAGAATAACGACAAAAGGTACGGTTTATTTTACGACAGGAGAGGCCCAAGGAACGACCCAAAGCACACAGACGTCTTCCCAAAAGGTCTGTATACTGAACTCGCAAGCCGCGGCGACCTCATGCACCGGCACGCAGCATGGCCCCCAAAGACAAGAGAGCGGCGGCGTCCAACGGCAACAGAACGGACTTGTTGCGCGTCCAGCAGCGCTGGTTGCGCGTTGCCACACCAGCTATCGTATAAGGTGGATCACGCAACAAGATCTACCAGTCCTCCCCGCCAATCCTGCGCCGGAAAGGTATACCACGTGAGCTGAATCGCTACGCCCGATCGAAAGTCACGTGGTATACGCCCGCGGAGCTGGGAGTGGCCGCGTCGGCTCGCGTAACGTTCGCAGTGATCCGCCACGCATAGTGCAAACGTCGTATGGTGGCTGTTTGCTCAGCAGCGGCTCAGCGAGGATAAAAGCCGTCTGGGAATGCCCGAGGCCATCCTCCCCCGGCGAGGTTTCTTATGCACGCGAGAGTGTTCTGTAGGTTCCGTGCCTTCGGCTTTCTTTGCTCCTTCCCTTTACCGGCGTCCTCCAAGGAAGGTAAACAGACCAACGCAAGAACCGTTAAGTGCGAACGGAAATCAAAACATAATCCACGCAGACGACCGAGCCCTCCTTCGATGAGAGTATACGGAAGAACGCGCGCAGAGATCGCGACGGAATTCCGTTAGTGTTGCCGGAGATTAGACGCAGACCCTGCGTAGCGAATGAACGAGCTTCTTGCATCGCCGAGAAACGAGCAACTAAAGGAAAAGAAAATGAAAACGTTGAAAGGGAAGAAAGGGGCTCTAGTTAATGACGGTGCCGGTTCCCGATAATGACGGTGATGGGGTGCAATGATGGGACTCGTATTTCGATTCTCGGGGACGCGGAGGATGGCAACAGGAACTTGAGCATCGCTATTATAAGGCGCCGAGACATTGGTGGATGATAGAGTCGGTGATTAGATTACCGGTCTCTCTAAGTAACATGGTTTTAGTTCTGACTTTGTGCGAGGACGATGGGTTAGTCTCGAGATGGAGCGAATTAGGAAACCAGAAGAAGGCACATATTTTGCGTGAACGAGTGCGAAGGACAAGAACTGAAGGAATTCTGCTATAATATGCTGCTATTCGTTCTTGGAAGAGTGCAGATGCCAATTTTCATAAGGACAAGTCTATGGTCGCTTGCTGTGAAAAACAAAACAAAACATAAATAACATTCATAAATTATGTATTTCGAAAGCAAGTGAACCGTGCGATACCCATCTACGGTTTACTTTGTGTATGGTCTCAATGAACAATTAAAATTATCGCAGTTAATTGTCTGTACCTTTTGAAACTATATCTTCAATTGAACGTGAGATTTAAAATGAATCCGCTGTTTCCTACCAAGAAAGCGCCAACAGTCGCCAAGAAATGTCTCACTATACTCAGAGTCGGAGTACCGTAAACGCTGCTCCATGTCGGAAAATAATAATGCTAATTATGTATTCGCAAACGCGCAACTAATCGGAACATCTTTGCGCGGCGCGAATTCTTAATAGAGCCATCATCCCAGACCAGGACGCCCTCCAGTCACTTAAAACGTCGCTTACATAAATGTGCCAGCTTGCCCCGCAGAGGTCGAGGACACAGTGAGACGCAATTAACCCTAATTACGTGGCTGCAGGACTCCCCGGACGCTCCCATATCCAGCAGTATATACTAGGTAGAGCTCGGTCCCTGGATGAAGCAACGCAGGTATACAACACGCTGCAAACCGTGCAGCCACTTTCACAGGCAGAACTTTGATACTCCGCGCATTCCCTTTAATTAGAGGCGGTTACGAGCGAGGCCAGACTTAACTGGTTCCAATTGGGTATCTTGTAGACTCACCCCGAGCTGACAGTGGGAACTGCGCGCTCGCCTGACCTATCAACAGCTTCCCTTCTTATACACTGATCTCGCTCACTGCGCGTTCGGTGTGTGGGCTGGAGCGTGATCACGAGCCGAAACGAAGAAACATGACTGGTCCAACGAGCAGGTAGCTTCCATCGCACTGTCAGCTTAGGGGTGAAGGGGGTCAGTGACGAATAATAGTCTACGTCACTTAGTGAAATCTCCTCCCGGGAATTCCCTCACCGATAAGTAAAACCATTGCAACCTCCGCTGTATATCTCTGTACACCGCTTCCCCTTATGAGTAGGGTTCCGCGTTCTCGGAGTCTATTTTTTCTTAGAATCGGGGATGTTTTACCGGGGTTTGTTTTCTACTGACTCAGTGTTTTTTTTTTTTTTTCAGTATACATTTTTGGTGTCGGAAAAAAATGAATTTGGACACGAACATGGGACTCCCCAACCTCCAAGCAACCGACGCGTGAACCAAAATACTGGAAAACCACTATACCAATTAAACACACACACACACACACACACACACACACACACACACACACACACACACACACACACACACACACACACACCACACACACACACACACACACACACACACACACAAAGATGTGTGGTCCTGAGGCAAGAAAGAGCCTAGTGGACAGTTCATTAGGGGGTTGCAGGCACGTAACCAGGATTTTGTTTCGGGGGGGGGGGGGAGGGGGGGGGCCACCCATGACAAAATGCTGTATGAGGGGAGGGGGGAGAGGAGGTCCCAGCAAAATGGAAGATTTCGGGGGGGGGGGGGGGGAGCCGGGCCCCGTGGCCCCCCCCCCCCCCCCCCCGGATACGTGCCTGGGGGGATTGTGTCCAGGGGTAGCACAAAATAAACCTGTATAAAAAAAAATTGTAAAGCTTAGTGTTTTTTTTTTTTTTTTTTTTCATTTAAGGACAGTTTTGATTCGTGGTTTATCGATTTTCCCCGATTTCTACAAAACCAGCTCGAGGGTTGACTTCCGGGCTTATCCGTACTTACCGAAAACACGGAACCCTATTTTACAAGTAATTCTATCGACGTATATTCACTATTTATCGCGGGGATGTTACTTATTCAACACGTCCACTTCTTCTCTGGCATCCGCTTTAAGCGTATACTGAGATATTCCGCGTTCTCCATATCCGTGTACGTTTTCCGTAACCGTAGTAAAAAAAAAAAAAAAAAAAGTCCGGCTCTTTGCGGAACGTTACTATTCTTTTCTTTCACGCGTTTAATTAAGATATGTGTAGGTGCATATCAGATTAGCTTTATGTCGTTTTATCAAGACGTACACGTTTCAAACGTCGAAAGCATCGTTTCTTCCTTCGACAACCAGATCTTGTGAGAAGTACTCCGCGCGGAGCATGAACATCGCGCAAAACTTCCTTTTTATCCCGAAGCGACAAAGTCAGTTCAGACGTCTCGTATACTGCTATCTCGCTTTAATATGAGACCTGACCCCAAGTCGAGCGACCGCAACGAAACCTTCCAAAAAAAGACCGATTAGGGGCTAACTTGTGCAACCGGATCTTCGTATTATGCTGTTCGTGGGTGCTCGCCGCATCCTGAAATGGCGACATGCATGCACAGTTCGGAGTCGACATGGCGGAACGACGAGCATACTCCTGACAATCTTCACGCGTAACTCAGTGCAATCTTTCTACGTCAGTTTCAATCTCTGCTAACTCGGGTAAAAGCTGGCCCCTCACTGCTTCCTCGCTTTGCGTTCTTTGAAAAGGAGATCCGACGAACTCCGATTATCTGCCGTTCAGTGTTTTACGGCCAGTAACTCAGTAATTCTGGAGACGAAGGCGGAAGTATGGTGCGCCTCTCCCGTCGTTTATAGCCTCGTGTCTACGTCCTGCGTGCGCCTGTTTCGTATATTTATGTCCGGGATGGCACACCATAAAATGAAACTGGTTTCATTGGACACGCAGATACACACAGTCGCAAGAAAAAAATCATAAAACGTAGCCCCCGTGTTTTTTTGTCGCTTTTATTTATTTTTCAGATCGCACTTAAAGCCCCTACGCTTGTATACCATCGGGGATGTAGGCCACTAATAGGCGACGGCCCTTATCATGGTTCTACAACCGGACACTTAAGTGGCCAAACCGGTGAAAGAGTCAAGATGCGATTCCGCACTTAAAAAAGCCATGACTATTACTGGTAACGTTTGGAAGAATATTCGGTGATGTCTCAGTACAGTCCCGGAAATTACAGCACAGCTATTTCTTTCCTTTTACTTTGTCAGTTCGTTCACGGTTCGTCCAAGCAAGTTTGGAAGCCGCCGGCACAATTTTTTTCAAAACCTAAAATAAGTATACTTTTTTTTCTTTTTCCGCACGCACAAGGTGCCTGGGAATTGAGACTTGTAGCCACACATAAATTAAAACATCTAAACGAGGGAAGCTTTTGTACACGCCGATGCGAAAACGACACTCGCGTGCAATACACAAGGTGCGCATAGCGTGAAACCGTGTAGCCCTGGGAAGGGTTCGTACCAGTGGAGCACCGTGCTACCACGACACCATGCTCCTCTCGACGTGATTGTGCACTCGGGAAACCGCGATACATAAAAGAAATGCGTTCGTAGCGAGCCTCGCCGAGGGTACAACGGCTACAACCGTGACACCGGGTTCGGGCATTGTGTTTTGCACGTCGCAGGTGTGCCGCACAAGACGAAATGGCACATTATTCCCCCTTACGTCCACGGTGGCCACTGGTCAGTAAAAAATTATCAACGACAGGCTCTACTATATGTTGACAGAAAAGGCAAAGCGTGAGTAATCTGGTGATGTGTGTGCACGTGTATTACTTCGCCATGCTATTCTTATAACTTGTACTATCTTACAAGCTTTATTTGTTTTTGCTTTTTTGGGAGGGGGGGGGGGGGCGAGAAGGAACGAAAATCTATGACGACCATTCGCAGCTTTAATAAAACCGTAGAAAAAAGGAAGTCCATGTTCCGCTGCTGAAATTAACACAAACAGCCAATCCACAAGACAGAGAGCGAGCAATACTTCCTGGTCGCCGAAACCTGGCAAGATCAGGACCGCCTTCGATCGCGAAACCCCGCAAGGCGGCCACCGGATGCTCTGCCCCAAAAGCGAACAATAGCGAGCGACCCGCGATATCAAGTTCAGTCACTTCCCCGCCTCAACTAAAGAAAAAGAAAAAAAAAAAAACTTCGGAAGACATGTTTAAAAGCCAGCTTCTCTTCGTTTCGACGCGCTATTTATCGCACGCAAACGAGCCTCAGCTCGCACCACGAAGCCACCGCCACATCGCCATCAGGCGACCACGACCACATCGGTAGCTGGGCGAAGTAGCTTCGATATTTCCCCCCACTCCACCCCCTTGACAGATATCCACCAAAGTCAGCTCGGACGCATTTCTCAAACCCCCCGATAGAGAACCGAGAAAACCTCCTTCCAACAAACAAAAAATAAAAAAAAATAAAACTCAAGATTGGGTGTTTTATTTTTTTTTTTTTTTTCCTTCCTCTAACACCCCCAGAAAAAAAAAATGCTCTTCCGCTTATCTCCCAGCGGAATCGATCATCCCAGCGAGCCAACACACGTCGGTCCGGAAGGCACAACTGCAGCGCATCCATCGTCCAGCCCGTGCGGTCGGTCGTTCGGCCTCGCGGCGGCCGGCCGTTCTATCTCTCGTCACTTACAGAATGAGAAAGGCAGGGAGGCGTCTCGTGAGCTTCCAGCGTGCACGCGCAGCTAAGAGCACGCGGAAAGGCAGCGAGCACGTGCTGGAGGAGGCCGGGCATCGGAAAGGGACGCCTTGCCGTTTTCACGCTGGTGGTGACTACAGTGCGCCCAGATTTTGAGAGTGTTTCCAACTGCTTGATCCGGGCCACATGGTTTGTGGGACGCGTGTGCTGAAAGGCGCGAGCTGCGGAGGCGAAAGCGTCGATCACCTGCGAGCGTCACCGACCTTTGCACAGCCTCTCCGTCCACCCGCCATCCTCCTCGGCACGCACGCAACAACGCGGGCACGGGCGCAATCAACCGGCGCAGAAGGTGTGCGACATTACACTGCATACGCCCACCGTGGTTTGAGTTATTCCCTCTCTTAGATATGTGGGCCCTGTAGCTCTCTCTCTCTCTCGCATCACCCGTCTCTCGCGTTTGTCCGCGTCTGGCCATTCGGTGGGAAGGAAGGCCTTGAACTGTCTCCCGGAGGAGTCGCCTTGACGCGGGCCATGTCACGACTTCTCGTCTTCTGGAAGGAACTCTTCGGATAGAGAAGACGCGCGTCCCCGTTCCCTGCAGCGGAGGAAGAAAGGCCACCCAAGAGCGCGGGAGAGAGAGAGAGACGGAGGAAAGGAATGAGCGGCTGGGTTCCTCTCTTTATCGCCTTTATGGTCCACTCCAGGAGTGGGAAGGGACGCGGTCCGCTGATGGGATGAGCGCGGCCGCCGCCGCGACTGCCGAGTGTCAACGACCATGGGCGGGGGTTGTATGCCGCCGCACCGTGTCGTCTCGACTGCATTTTTTCCCGCCTGTTCGGGGAGCTGCGATTGCGGGGGGCGCGGAATTGAAACAGCCGTGGTCGAGGTATGCTTCCGTGATCCGAAGCGGCGAACAGTACTACAACAAGAAAGCCTTACGTACGATTCATCTGGCTTTGTGTGATGTTATAAGTTCAGGTCAAACCGCCGAAGGAGGAATTCAGTCAAACCGTGAGCTTTGATCAAGATATATATATTTAAAAAAAAAGAAAAATAATAAACGTTCTAGTTATATACAAATGTACAAGTCGGAAGCGATACAAATGTACAAGTCGGAAGCGGTCTCACTTTCGGTCCGTCCTCATGTGGCTGGGGGGCTTGGTGCTGTCTGGTTGCCAGCAGTGCTTGGTTGCTGCTGAGCGATGTTCCGCGTGTTTCTTGATGATGGTCTGGGATGCCCTGCTCCGGGACACCGCCGAAGTCGTTGGTCGTTCCCAGTGATGTTCCTTGGTGCTGGTCTGGGATGCTATGCTCCGGGACACCGCCGAAGTCGTTGTTCGTTCCCACCAGCGGCTACTTCGGGTCGCTGCCGAATGCCTCGTTCACGCGGGATGTTGATGCTCAGGTAGCACACCGCCAAGCTGGTATTTCGCCCGTCAGGAGCACCCTCGGGACGTCGCCGGGTATGCTTCCACCTGGACGGGTTGCGGCCGAACAAGACCCCTTCGTCTTCTTCCCCTTCGCCCCCTCCTCTTCCGATCTGCTTCCTCGACGTTTTCTTCTTCTCCTCCATTTCTCTTTTGTAGCACGACACTTTGTGTTCGCGCGTGTGTGTGTCTGTTTACGGGGGGGGGGGGGGGGGGGGAGGAGCATTGTGTTCGCCGGATTGAAACAGACTGCAGCAATCCTTACTTATTTTCCAGAATGATTAGCAGGCGAAGTAGGAATAATATGTGCTGAAGCGTCGTTTCTATGTGGTATTCAAATCATAAGCTTCAGAACTGTGGTACGCTGTCAACAGTAAAAAGAATCATAAAATAAAAGGACGGAGGTTATCCTACGCTAATTATAGCGATTTCAAGTGCAGGCGATCCAAGCGCTGGCCGATAAAGCGTTGTGGCGTAGAGATGTCACTAAGTTGAAAATAACCAATCAACGAAGTCGTCAGATGCAGTTTGACTCTGGCCTATTCAGGCATCAATCAAACTACAACAGTTCAGCAGCAGGGTGTCTCCAATGCCTTAATTTACTCGCGCGTGACTGCTGCGTGATGTCTACTCCGCGAATGTCGCTTCTCCGCAATGCAACAGAGCGCGGGGAGAAGCGCACTCGTAGGAGCTAACAAACCCAGAACGAACGAGTGAAATATTGCGGACCTTCCGCGTGCCGTCAGTGTTCGGTACAAAGACTAAATCGCAAGCAGGGTAAACACATTGGTGGAAATGACGCATCAATCACGACTGGATTCTACCGCCGAGGAAACTATATTGGAGAGAACGGCATAATGGTGCAATTACGCCGGCTTACGTATTAAAAAGAAATGCAGGAGGACGCGCGGAAAGTGACGTACGACGGAGGTCGCTACGTTCTCTTCGTGGGGCTGAAATCGTCTTTGTAAAAAAAAAAAAGAACAACAAAAAGACAGGCTGAAATCTTTTTTGTACTTTCCGCCAAAAAAAAAAAAAAAAAAAAACAAAGACCAAAAACGAAAGGAAAACGGTTTTCCCACTGCCCACTCGTATAGGACAAGCCGTTCACAGCACCAAGCGGACGGTAATGCAATAGCGCCATCAGAGCCGCAAAGGAGACCGAACGAGTGTCGTAAAAGAGAAGCTCCAGCCAGTAAATTGGCCGCGAAAAAATCTCGGACGCTTCGCTTCGGGTACGCGGACCAACTGTTCTAGCACAAAAGGAGAAGGAGGACGTCGTCGAGTTGGGCCACATGTCCCTCCGGGAACGCGCTGTAACTCGCTTGCTCCGGTGTCGTCCGTGAACGCCGCTTGTCCTTAAACGACAGGATGGAACAGAAACAAAGAGGAGGACCCGATACGAAAGCCAGCAGCCGTGGATGGAAGTGCAATTACCGCGTCTCGTCCGTTTCCCTTTCGGGGTCGTCCTTGAAACACGAGGCCCCGGGGAGCCAGCAGAGCGGCCGACGACAAGACAGCGTAATCGTCGGTGACAATCCCGCAGGGGACGCCAGAACCCCGATTCGCACGGACCGGAGACACGACTGAAATCAACGCCTCCAGAGGGTCTTCGGTCACTCCTTCCTAAAACAAGACACAACATCGCTGCTTTCAGTGCCGCAGAGTTAGAACCCGATCGAAAAGTCCGTCAGGACTTACGAACGGTGCGTCAGCCATTCTTGACGGTTCATCGGCCATTCTTGACGGTTCTGACCGTCATGCAATGAACAAACACGCCTCAAACAGTGCCTCTAAAGACTGTCTTTTGTGTGATCTATTTGCAGTGTGACTGCGGATTGCTGACCTCGGTACCTGACACCGCGAGACAAGCGTGCACTGGGATCAAAGAAACGGCCTCCAGTCAGCCTTTCTGGAATTTGGCCTTGCCTCGTGCGTTCGGCAATTACGTTTTCTCAACGGTACTCTGAAGAACACGAGGCCGGCGCAATGGAATAGTGACTATCGGTGCATTGTACAAACGTGACTGACACAGACTAGGTGTCAGAAGGAAATGTCGTGTACAACGACCGGTTGTTGTGTAATTTATTTACACAATCCTTTACTGTAAAAGGCAAGTCAATAGAGCAAAAAAATAAATAAGGAGACGGCATATTTCGTGACATAAAATACTGCTAGAAATTTGTCTCTTTTGAAACTTGACGGAAGAAATTCAAGCTAGCGAACCGAAAACTAGTCACCCAAGTCCACACAATCCACAGATTTCAGGTATTCGCAACGTCACGAAAGCACGTACTCCGGGAAGTGTCCCGTGTTCGAAACCCAAGTATGTTACACATGTAGGACACGGTACCCTAACAGATAGGTAGTTTTATAGTAGAACGAAAGTACGATACGTACCCTAAAACTTTTTTTCTTTTTTTTTATTATCTTTTTACGATTTACTGTGAGAAAGAAAAATAGAAACATATAGAAAGATCTCACGTCAACGCAGCACGTTAAGGGGAAACCTTTACCGCGAGAACAAACAAATTTACAACAAAAGAGCTATCGTAGACGCGAGTCATTTCAAACTCGAAAACAACGCAATTTCGAAGGAAGCGCCGTTTTCAGCCGCGTCGAGCGAACCACCGGCTTCAAAAAGACGAATTCCCACGCCACACAGGAAGCCGAATTACTTCCCCGTGAAGTGAACGGGAAATGGGGAATTTCACTTTCCGAATAAAAAAAAAATGGCGAAGAGAAAACAAAAGTGTCCCCTTCTCCCCCAGCTCTCCAAACTGCGGTTCGCGCAACAAGGATACACGGACGCCATCACGCACGGAGGAGCACACTCCATCACATCAAGCGACATCGACACACGTAAAGAGGAAAAAAGAACAAAAAGAACAAAGCATTCAGAAACAACGGAGGTCCTTTTTGTTCCCCCAACACTCGCGGGTTGGTAGGCAGCGCGACGTTGAAGACGAACACAATCCGCAGTTAGCTCTCGACCCATCGCACGAATCCTTTGTCTGTCGTGAGCGGCCTGATTGAAGTGCCGAACACGGAGTACAGATCGGCTCGCTCGAAAGAAAACAATGCTGGGAAACAATCCGGACTTGGTTCGCGCGGGTACCGCCCGAGCTCTGTACCACGACGTAGGAGGTCCCAGCATCGTCTTTCCGAGCGGCATAGTTACCAGCACTGCCCGTAAGAAAACAATGACAAATGGTCCGTCGCGCTGCGAACCGGTAACCTGATTGATATCGGTAAGGATGTAAATGGTACCGTTTCGAAAAGAGGACGCGCTTCGAACACCGTTATAATTAAACTTGTGGAACGCTGTCGTGCGAAACAAACCCCAAACTTAACCATCGGCTCGAGTGAGCTGGGAAGGGTCGTAAATTAATGAAGCCGCAGCCGAATACACCAGACTCGGGGATGCGCGTTTTCGAAACTGTTTCGCACTGTGTTCTTTGCCCGATTGAAATCTCTACAGGATGGACAAGTTGCACTTTGGTACAGATATGATGGAGGTATAGTCATTTGTTTTTTCTTCTAAATTACCCAAGCACCAAGGAGTACGCTGCGAGTGTGGTTACAAGCGCTACATTTGCTGGCGTCCGCAGCAGTAACTCTTCGAAAGCCAAGATTTAAAACAAATGGAACTTGCGTTCTTTAACGGTTTATTTTAGTTATTTGCTTCAAATCTTTACACAGAAAAGGTGAGCACGTGTATACTACGCTCCCATCATTCTCCTATGGTGTTTTTGTAATTTCGCGAAAGGTCTCTTGCGACTTCAGTTTGGTCACGGAGCAGAGTAAACAAAAATAGCAGAGCTCGGTGCATGATCTCAAGTCGAAGGTGCTCACAAAGAATGCTTACAGGCCTGTACGCAATATGAAAAAGTTAACGCAAACACGTACGACAAAAAAATTTTTTTTTTGTATTTTACTAAAACAGGGGATGTCGCGAGTATTAAAGTTTACCGCTTAGGTTCGTGACCCAAATGAGAAATTCCAACTACGCTAGATATTTCAAGGACAATACTTCAGTTCTAGGATTAATACAGCTAAATCCGGTTGTTCTTTATGTTTTTTTCGATAACTTTTTTTTTTTTTTGTTTGGTGGCAGAAATGAGCAAGTTCTGCCTCTCTTATACCGACCGTTTCAAAATAAGACGGCGCGCGTCGTATACGTGATCGACCCGGACTAAAAGGGACCTTGGCATACGATATATTGTGGGTGTAAGCGCTGCAAGAAAAATAAGACGGGAAAGAAAGGACCGGAACATCCAATGAGCTAGGGGAAACCCATTCGGCATCGTAATACGAGGTGCATTCAAAACTGGCCGGGCACTGTGGCGCACGGTCCTTGGCCTTCTCAAACTGTCGTTACGAGCTCTACAAAGCTCACGTCGCAGACATCGAGCGAAGAAAACATTCCGCAGAATTCGCATTACGACGCCACCTTGACCGAAAAAGAAGCCTCGGCAAAGCAAAAACACAGAAAAAAAAACTGTACAGAAACTAAAGCAGACGGAGAGAAAGCTGTCATGGCCACCGAGGCGCGCGTGCGCCGTCGTTGTCTTGGACGGGGATGTCGCGAACCTGCGGAGGTTCGGGTTACACCAGGTTCGACTGTCTTCGAACTTTCAACGCAAAGTGCGGCAAATGTTCGACTATTATGAGCATGCCCGAAACTTTTAAACGAGTTGACGCCACCTGGCGGAGGAGACGGTGCCATAATTAAACGGTATATCGCTTCGCATTTACGAAGAAAATAATTTTAAAAATTCCTACGTCTGCTCCTATGTGTAATGTGCAAACTTAAATACACTACTCCCGTATAAATTAATTGTTCCCAAAATTCAACATGCTTGCTGAATCTCGCAACAAAAACAAAAAGGAAGTTTGAACGTTCGGCGAACTAGTCGAATCTCGGGGCTCGACGAAAATTAAGCGACATCCCTATACGGGGAGAAACCGAGGGAGAGGAGGCGATGAAAGCGTGCCGTGACGTCTCAGCACCGAGCTTTGATTGCAAGCCGAACGGGTCAGAACCTGCGCGAAGAGCAACTAGACGACAGCCTCGATCGCTCTGATTGGAGGGAGAGAGAGATAACGGAAGCTAGCCTTTCCGTCTACCCACTAATCCATCCAATCAGAGCTCGGCGATCTGACGCCACATCTTATCTTCTCCTCTCCTTCAGACTCTCCAATATACATTCTTGGAGCTTTTCCCTTTCGCCGAAGCGGCGTCTCTGGAGCCCCAAGGTTCACTAACGCCTGTCGCCTGGTCGGGTTACCTTCGTCGAGCTCGTCCCGAAGGCGACATCAAACGAAACAAATGAGCTTTTAATGAGAGCGCGAACCGGCCTGCTATTCGCGTCCCAGGTGAATAAACCCGACCGCCGCTAACGAAAACCTGGCTCCTTCCCACTTTCCTCCATCTTCTTTTTTTTTTTTGTGCGTTGCGATAATGTGGCAAAAGAATAAATGAATGCCAAAGCACTTTCGTATAGCTTTTTGCTTCCTCCATTCCTTGCGCTCCACTAGCTTGTCTAGTCGATAGCAGACGTGGTTTCTAATTACGTTTCCCGTGCGGTGGATCTTGCTAAGCCTTCCGCGTCGACGGTTAAATTTAAATCGTTGCGTCATCAACCGCTATCTCCTACGTATACCGTCGTCTGCAAGAAACAAATTATTCACGCACTCCGGATCTTTTGCGTAGATAAGCTGAACGTTCTTTCGCCGTAATCTGCGCACACTCTTGCGGTCTCTTTTTCCCGTTTAATAAAAGCAATTAAGTTTCAGATTGTTCGAATTTTCATCATCACATGCAACGCGGGTTTTAACACTGCAAAAAAAAAAAAAAACATACCATTTTTTTTTTTTTTTTAAGAAATTTGTTGTTAGGTTTGAATCTCTGCCGAGGGGACCGCTATTTGGAGATGGCGTTTCGCGGAAAAGGCGTCGCGTAACTGAGCTTTGGGTTCTACGCCAAAGGACATGGTGCAAATTAATCATGTCCTCTTCTGGGGCGTGCCAGAGGCCCTTCCTTGGTGCGGCTGCAGTTTGGCACGTTAAGGACCAAATAGTATTTTAGGGGCGAAGCTCCATAGCGGCTAGCCATGTACGTATGTCCGTCCGCCGTCCGGCGTCGGGTGCTCGTGCTCCTGCTCGTGAGCTCACGTGCTCACGTGCTCGTGTAGGGCAAAAAAGAAAAAAAAAAGATGAAGAAAAATTATGTCCGTCCAGCGTCCGGTGTCCGGTGATCGTGCTCGGTGCTCGTGCTCGTGCTCGTGAGCTCACAAGTACGTGAGCACGTGAGCACGTGCTCACGTGCTCGTGTAGGGCAAAAAGAAAATGAAAAAAGATGAAAAAAATGAAGAAAAACAATGTTTGCGCAGTCGACAGGATTCGAACCTGTGCGGGGAGACCCCAATGGATTTCTAGACCATCGCAATAACCACTCGGCCCCGACCGCGGGACGAGTAGGGGGCTCTGAGATGTGGCAGTAACTCAAAAGCTGGGGATATCATGGATGAAACGTTGCATGTAGCCGCTCAACGTCTATACAGGAGAGGGCGCTGCGGTCAAATGCGTATATAATCGCGTTAAACTTTGCATGCATTGGCTCAACGTTTATAGACGAGAGGGCACTGCGGTCAAGTGCTCAAATGCGTATATAACCACGTTCCATACCACACATTCTCTTTCTGACATGGATGAAAACGAACGAAAGGCTCGGCATGCTGCGGCTCAGCGTCTACGCAGACAAGCACCACCAGAGCTTCGCCCCAATCAACATCATTCACCACGTGGAGATGCGGTCAATTTTTTTGTATTTATTTCAAATGTCCGACTTCGTGACTCGTTCGACTGCCTGGCCGTGTCCCAGTGCGTACCTGCACCGGGACAGGTATGTCAGACATCGATGATGCCGTGCTTTTAATACCGCGGGCTAGATGAATACTGAAGTAAAAATCTACACTTCGTTTCATCACCTGTCCGAGCGCAGTGGAAGGCACAAACACATACAACCATGGACACACATACTAAAAGTGCAAGTCACTCGTTCTTCCCTGCAGACGACTAGTTCAGCGATGATAGAACACTAATGTGAACATGAGGAACACCATGACGTTGCGTTTTTGACACTGTTTGATTGCTTCTATCGGCTCGTATTCCACCGGCTGCGCTCGGGCGCGTAAAAAAAACGAAATACAGATATTTACTAAATAGCACCAAATTAGTGCCACTCGATAATAATGATTCGGGGTTGTTCCTTCGCGATAATAAGGAGAGGATAAACGCGAAATGTGTCCAAAATGTATTTCGAACAACATCTAAAAAGAAGTTAGATTGGTCCCAGTACAGCAGCATGTGATGAGATTTCAACACGTTACCCTTTGTTTACGCAGTCGTTGATGAAAACTAGTCACAACTCTTTTAATAAAAAGTCCCGAGAAACACAAATATTAGATTAGAGCCGGCATTCACTATACTTCCTCCGAATTTCGAAACTACGAGGATAATGCGCAGTTAAAAATAATAATATTATTTAAAAAAAAAAAAAAAAAAAAAACAGGGAGGAGTTGGATATGTAATATTCATGCGGCTGAAGCGCAGACTCAGCGACTCGATCAGCGAATTCAATGTGACCGGAGCCCGTCCGTCCGATTTCCCGCCCGGTCGAGTCGGTCGTCAAACCCGAACTTCGCATGGACGGACCCCGTGCTTCGAACTTCCGACTCCAAGGGCGACGCAGCGCGAAGGACGCCACGAGCCATCGCGGCCAATCCAATGCCACCTGAGTGTCAGGTGACCTTCGGGAAGGGGCGCATCGTGGACCGTTCGCGGCGCCGGATGGGCCGGGAGGGCCCGTAGCCTCCGGTACGGTCCATCGTAAGGTGAAAGCGGAAGCGCGGCCGTCCGGCTCGGAATTAAATTAATTCGAACAGAAGAGTGCGAAGCAACGGGCATCGATCAGGGCATTCGTATATATAGGCCGCCGGACCGTCGCAGCTGGCTCGGCGTCGCGGAGGAAATTAAATCGAAGACCCCCAAGTCACCCGTCCGGACATCGGACGGAGCGAGCAAGGAGTAATGAACGTGGACAGTCGCTTGTTTTTCTTTTTTTTTTTTCTTATTTACGACGTATTCTCCGGATTATTCCGAGGGGGGGATCGTGATCACCTCTTGCTTCCTCTTTCGAAGCGTTCGGACGTCTGACATTGTTTGCTCGCATAGCAAAGTGACGGGCGTGCGTTACGGAGCTGAGACTGCTGGAAGCCTGAACGACGCAATATTTGTGAACACTCGGACGTTTTCGTGCGCACAGAGAGTTTAGGTTCAGAAATCTCTGCTCGATTACAGTCCTCGTTCAGTCTGTTATTAACCGAATCACAGTCGTCGTTCCCTCGGCCGTTTTTTTTTTTTTCTTTTTTTCTGAATGGCTTCAGCGATTACAGTCTGTCTTGACCAGAAAAGCCTGCGATAGCCAAAAGAAAAAAAAAAAGTCTCGAAAGAAAAACAACAGTTCCTCTTTGTGTGCGTCGGATCTCCTCGGAAAGGATGCCAATGTCGCGAAGCGGCTGCTTTGCACGAGGACTCCTCCTCGTTACCCCCAACCAGTGTTGGCGGTAACGCGTTACAAGTAACGGCGTTACCGGTAACGCGTTACTTTTTTTGGTAACGTAGTAACGTACTCGTTACTTTTCCAAAGAAGTAACGGGTAACGTACTTACGTTACTTATTTTGAGTAACGTGTAACGAAATTACGTTACGTTACTTTACTTCCTAGAACTTAAAAAAAAATTAAATTTCGAAATTCAGCTGTTGCTAAAGTACAACAGCGGAGTGTGCTTCGGGTAACGGAGGAACTTGTTTACAGCAACTATCTGTACTTCGACATGTTGTGAATAAAATATATTCAAAGTTTCAATATCGGCTGGTCTTAATTTCTGTGCTAATGAGGGAGGCCGGTTCTTCTGTTAAGTTCCGTGCCAACATGTTATAAATCAGCTTCATATATACTTCCGCGTTTTTTCTTGTAACTATTCGGGTGAAACCCTAAAAAAGAGAGGGTAATTAAGTTTCCGCATGGACTTATTTTAGCTATGGCGCTTTCGCACATATCAAACGTCGAAACAACAAATGTTTTAGTTCGTGAATAAAAAGTAACGCAACAGTAACGTGCGTTACTTTTTATCAGTAACGGTAACGGTAACGCGTTCCTTTTATTTTCAGGTAACGTAGGTCGGTAACGCGTTACTTTTATTTGCAAATAACGAGTAACGTATTTAGTTACTTTTTTTTCGGTAACGCCTACAACACTGCCCCCACCCTCCTCATCGTGCGGGTTAGTGCAGCCTGCCAAGGCAATGATGGCTTTCGTCTCCTTGTGCAAGAAGAAACGACGCATCGGAGAACTAAACCCGCCAGGAGACAAGGCGCACGGCTCACAATTCTAGAGACACCGACAACCCAAGAAGCGCAGGGCCCGGCAAGTCTACCGCGCATCTCCTTAGCGCTCCTCAGCCAATCAGGTTGCGGCATTAGCCTATAAGGGCGCCGAAGTGCCAATCGCGAAGCAAGGATCGGGGACGTGACGAGCCAAGGCCTCGCGTGTCTTAGCGCAAGTTGGTCTGCTTCTTTTGCAGCGGTTGTGGTGACTTCAGAACGCCGAGCTCTGATTGGCTCTGATGGAGGGATAGTGGGTTAGACCTCAAAGCAAGCTGCCTCGAGGTCTACGTCCACTATCGTTCAATACGAGCCAATCAGACCCCGGCATTCTGACGTCACCGCAACTTCTGCAAACGAAGCAGACGAACTTGCGCTCCGTATACAGTGGGCCATCGCTTGAAGTCATTCATCATTCTCCATAATCGGCTCTTAGGCTGATTCCACTGCGACGTGTACAATCTCCGCTCCCAACGACGGCGGTGCGATGTCTCTTCACACGCCATGGTCATGTATATGTATATGTATATTATAGTATACCATTTCGGCCTCCGTCTCACATGTCTCCCACACTACAATATTGGGTCGGTCCATCTCTAGTGAGTGTGCTATATACCCTCTATAGCTTCGCAAACTAACCAATTACGCTCGAGAACACTCCACGAGATAACTGTTCGAAACTGGGTGCGCTGGATGCTCTGCTTTTAGGACAATATTGCGGCGCACGCCCGCTGAAATCGGCGCAAGTTGGGTGCCGCAGCACCGAGGGTAGAACCGATATCCCGTTTACACTGGGTGATTCAACGAGAGGCCAGGCTCTTTAAAGGTCGGTTCTCACATGCAGCGAAGCGCTGATGTAGCGCTCCTCACGTGCCGTCAGCTACTTATCGTCTGCCATGAGCAACAGTTTTGACGGTGCGATAAAAAGCTGGTGAACGCTCCGTCAGCACGCGCTTAGCGCGAGGCAAGCGCTACGCTTGTAGCGTTCCGCTGCATGTGTGAACAGGCCTTTAATCGACCACGATTTTGTGCAGCGTTTCCCACAGATGGTGCATTTTTTTTTTTGTAAAATTTGCGAAGAGCGAACTTACCTGAGGCAAAAGGGAAGAAAGAAAAAGGCTTATTGAAACGCAGCGAAGCCACGGGTCTTCAAACAACACGGCGCTGTTTCGCACGGGAGCCAAGAGATGGCGCAAGCGGTCGCGACGCCAACTGCCGCCAACGAACGAGCATACGACGCCGAGAGCCGGCGTCTTTAGCAGACAAGGCAGTTCCTTGTTGTTACCGCGCCTGTTTTTGTTTCTGCGACTGTCACCGCCAGCGGAACGCGCGCCGCTTTTGAGTCGAAAAGATCGTCTGCTAAAGACGCCGGCTCTCGACGCCGTATGTTCGTTCCTTGGCGGCGTTCGTTGCGCCATCTCTTGTCTCCCGTGCGAAATGGCGCCGTATTGTTTGAAGACATTTGGCTTCGCCGCATTTCCATAGAAGCTAAGCCTTTTTCTTTCTTTACTTTTTCCTCAGGTAAGTTCGCTCTTTGCAAATTTTACAAAAAAAAAATGCACCATCTGTGGGCAACGCTGCACAAAATCGTAGAGCGATAGGTTAAGAAACCGAATTTTGCGGTCGATTTAAAGAGCATGGCCTCTCCTTGAATCACCCAGTATAACTGACCCCTTCGCCAGTATTAAATTATTTAATACCTACATTCCGGTACACTCCAAATTATGAAACACGCCAACTCTACATCCGTTTTGATGTACGAAAGTTCGTAAGTGACCCGTTACAGCCCCAGCAACCACTCCGAATTTCTGAACGCAGTATACTCTCGGCGGTGTATACCCCGAAGCTCGCCGGGGAAACGGAGGGGGGCCATACGCGAGCGATCCGGCTGGCAACGTTCCAAAGGTGGATGGCTCCGGGGACCCGCGGAAGCGGGGCCGTGGCATCAAATATTTGGAGGCGCGCCCGCGGGAGGCCAAATCTGGGCGCAGGCCCTTCCATTCAGTCGCCCGCCGCTGCCGGCCCATTGTCGGATCGGTGCTATCCAGAACAGGCGGGCTCCCTCGTTCGTTGGCGGGCCGGAAGACGCTGTGTCACCGGGTTCCTTCCGCGTGCGCCTTCGCCTGCCCAGTACTTTTCTTTCGCTCACGCGAACGCGCATCTGCCACCACAAGGTCGGTGCCCGATATCGCTTTCATCGTGGTAACAAGGTAACAATAAGGTAACAATGACGGGAGAAGTGGTATACGCTTAAATTAAAGCGTATATACCCAACAGTCTGCGTAACACATCCCATTTTCTGTGAGTGTGCAGAAATTAGGGAGTTTTAGTAGATCACTTTCGCGTCCCGATACCGATG
>JABSTQ010005269.1:0-47589 GCA_013358835.2 Ixodes persulcatus
CTATTTTCGTCAACAGATCCCCTTCATGCGACAGCGAAAAGTGCAGCAATCATCTCGATCCCAGCACATCTACTATATCCGCCCGCGAGTGAAGAGCAATCCGATAATAAGAGGGACGGAAAGCACTCGTCATGCAGATTTTGTCAATTACTGACACTGGCAAATGTTGTCCCATAGTATTTTCCAGACCGTCGAACATGCAAACGCTTCGTGGGGGTGTCTTCCAGCGCAGATAAACGAAAACCAGGGCAGTACATTGATGGCGTTGCCGCTCGCAACTGCGGAATGCACGATCGAACCCGAGCTCCGAGCAATTCCTGCGGGTCGAATTGCGGAAAACACGAGCGGGGCAACGCTGGACATGGGTATAGGTTTCGAATGTCAAAGTGCCAAATCTTTATTCCTGAATTAGGTCGAGAAACATGGCCGCGAAAAGGCACAGGCGCGACAAGGAGG
Source organism: Ixodes persulcatus (assembly GCA_013358835.2). Lineage (NCBI taxonomy): Eukaryota > Metazoa > Arthropoda > Arachnida > Ixodida > Ixodidae > Ixodes > Ixodes persulcatus. Next base: position 457 of record JABSTQ010005269.1, read on the forward strand.
CTGCGAGCTCATTAAAATAGCATCCGACTGCCACCGCACCAACCCAGGTTCAAGCCCTGCCGGGAGCTCGAACTTTACATATAGTTTAATGCCTCTAACACTCCCAGCGTGTCGCTCATTTCAAGACGCTCATTTGTGACAATTTCTTCATAGAAAACGCGGCGTAAAACAGATTCTGTGTTGAAAAATTTACCCTTTGCCGTACTTGCATGGCAAAGGCAGCGGTAACGCAGAACATGATGTATTAGTGGACAAATTGTGTACACATGTGGAGACTGGATGGTGCAAAGCAGCCCTGTGTGGTGCAAAATAAGCGCGCGAGCGCCTCGTGGATGTTTTACTTATGGACGTCGTCTTCCGTGGTTGCGGTATAAATGCGACTTTCTTAGGGCCTGTTGGAGCATGAGACGCGGTAGATAGAGAGTGCAGAAAACAAAACAATTGGAATGCAGCTGCGTCGAGCAGAGCCTTGGCACCAGCTCGCAGCAAAAGAGAACCAAACACGCAGAGCCACCTCGACCCACTGCGGAAAAGGAGTCTGCTTCTTCTTCTTCTGTGGTTTTCTGTCACTCTTTCTCTGGAAGCCAGCAGCGAGCTCGTTTTACGGAGCAGAGCGCCGCTGTATGTCTGAGCATGTGATGTTTTACCCACGCCGGGAGCAACACAAAGGCACTCGAGGAAGTGGTTCGGCTGGCACTGGTGTCCAACCAATGAGGAGATGAGCGCTGCGTCAGCGTTCGGCTGGCAGTTGGCCTGCCGACTTCTGTTGCTGGCACCTAACCGAATATGGTTAGGTGCCAGCCATATAACACATTCTGCGTTCAAAAAGGGAAGAACCGACTGGAGAAGTCGGCAAGTGTGCATCGCTCAGGGGATTTTCCTAACCAGGCAGGACATGTGGAAGCCTCAATTTAGGAACAAGCAGCAAAAGCGTGGATACAAAACATAGGCAGAAGCCCCATCATTTTAAAAATTGGCTGTGTTTGTGTCCACTGTCTAGTATACTCATGCCTTGGGCTTGTCAACATTATAGAAATGTACAAGTAAAGAAAGTAAAATTCGTTATACAGTTGCTTCTACAGCCTAGAAATGGCATCTTATGTGTCTGCTATGATGAGGCAAGTCTTTAATGTGCATCATGCAGTAGTGATTACATAAGCACATGCCAGTACAATACTCGCACAAGTGGAAAATAAACTTAGGACATCAGACTACAGGGTGAGCTTTCCTTCTACATGCTGTCGTGATTCAGCGTATTACCACATTTGGCTATCAAACAGCTCTCTAAACAAGTGCTATTCCTTATGATTTTGTTTCATAAAGTTTGCCAAAATTTTTGGTGGGGATATGTTTGTGAAAAGAAACTATAGGTGTGTAAATAGGAAGGATAATGAGTTGATCCATAATCTGTTGGTACTGTATCATTACTTAAAGTAATATAAATCTTTTTGCAAGGAGCATTGCTTCTGTGGGTAACAAAAATTAGTTTCTATACACAGTGTGTTTCACCAACAACTCTAAGTAAATTTTAAAAAAGGACACTTGAAATAAATAAACGATTCCTTCAGCATTTGTTATTGATCATGACTAACGTCAGGTTACCAGTGTAAAATGATAATAAGCAAATGAACTACCTAAAGTCCCCTATACTTCGTCTCACCTTAGCATGGACTATTGTTAGCCGCGCGTGCTAAAAGCGCGTGCTAGTCGCTTTGAATGAAGCTGCGGTGGCTGCATGAGCGCTCGTGCAGCAAGCGCTCTAGTCAAGGCAGTCAAGGCTGGCCGCTCGCGCAAGCACAGCCTTTGCGGTTAGTCCATGCTAGGGTGAGACGAAGTATAGTTAGCTTTTAAAATACGTATTCACCAGACACATCCCAATTGGAGATGTGTTGCCCGCTGTCAAAACATAACAGCTGTTGTCATAATTTAGACAACTGAATTCTGCTCCATGTTATTCACTTATAAATTTAAACCGCAAGGAAACGGAACACTAAAACTAGATGCAAAGGCGGTGACGGAAGTCAGAAGCAACATCAACCTCCGTAGAGGATAGCGAGTCATCACGAGCCAATGACAGAAGCATTACCTAAGGGTCACAAAGTTGTAGAAAAGGCATGCCACACTCTGCTGTCTCCTCGGGCGCACAGCTATCGGCGCATTTTTCCATCAAGTTTTGGTATGGCGGACTCTAGTCAGACAAAGCTCGCCAGAGATAAGAGCAAAATAGAGCTGTTATACATCCTGTTTGCGCATGATACGCAAACATGATGTTATAATGGTGCTTAATGTAAAACGCCAGAACACCAACCTCAAGAAGTGTGAATTTTTGGCACTCTATCATCCTTTCTTGCTGCAGCACTCGGAACTGGCTTAGCAGGTGATCAGTGTCCTTAGGTGCACCTGTGAAAGATTAAACTCCACCTTTCAGCTTTTCTTCAAAAGCAAGCATTAAAGTAGCAAAGCAGCAGCTTACACAGATACTAGAGTAAGTTTTCCGTCTAAATTGAGCATCTAGGAAAATGTTTATTGGTGTAACTTCGTAGGTGGCATAAAACTTGTAACCATGAACGAGAGAAGAGGGTTTGGTCCCTGCCCAGAAAGCGCTAATGCCACTACCAGCTTGCAATACAACAAGACAGAAAGAAAAACTGGGAAATAGATGATGCAGAGTGGAACAGGGATCTGACACATGGGTAGTAGACATGGGAGTTCTAGTAACTAGATACTATTTTTCGAGACAACAAAACTCTTTGGTTTCTCATTGTCCAAAAGAAGGGCAGCTGTTTGAAACATTGCACCATAATTAACATTGAACCGATTCTACTTTGCAAGGTCTCTTTCTCCTGCCGTTTCAAAAGATGAGTTACTCGGATAACCAATTGTGAACACTAATACCTAATGAGCATCACCACCCACCATTTTCCAAGAACAGTTGACACTGCTTTTGGCTTTTGTTGAGAGACTCCGTCAGCTGGTTGATGACGCTTGCCTTCTCTAAGAGCTGTGCTTCAAACCATTTTTCTCGCTCACTGGTACGCTCCTTGCAGGTTTGCACCTCTGCCATCTGGACAAAACAGAAATAATTAGGTTTGTCACCATAGCAGCTTGCATCGGTGCTAGACAATTACCATTACAGCCAGCTTCTTTTTCCAAAAGCATTTCTTCAAAGATATGGGCACAGCCCTTATAATTTCTATGGCACGGTTTCAGCATTTCATTTGAACAAACTTGGCACCAGCCTTTTCACAAGTTTTGTAGAAAAGTAGTCTTTATAAACGGGCGAAAGTTACGAGCAACGACACATACTGTATTGTATCAATGGTAATACAGGATTTACCGCTACGGCAAAAAGGTTGCACGCTCTAAATCGTGTAGCCAGAGAGAAGTTCTGCCGCTCCAGGCACTTTGAAAGACCCCTGTAGCTCGAGTGAATTTAGAAGCAAAACCCCGGCTACCTTCGTAGACAGCTGTTGATTGAGCTCGGCAATTTGCTGGTTTAGGTCGTACAGTTCTGTGTGGTGCTTCTGTTTCAGGGTCTGAAGCAGTTTCTCGTAGTCCCGCTTCATGAGCACAATGCCGTCCGAACTGCTCAGCTCAGAAATCTGCTCCTGGAGCATCCTGATGGTCGACTCTGCCACCCTGATCTTTTGCAGGTTCTTATCAAACAGAGAAAGCATAAAATTAGCAAGAATGTTTTGCCGCCACAACCAGTGTAAAGAAATCTAGGAAGTTACAAACAAACGAGGCACTACTAACCTCCTGGTTGAGCTTAGTCTCAATTTCGAGCTGGCTTTCTAGAGTGACCACCTTGACCGAAAGACTGGTAGTTTCGCTGGCTTTTTCCGCAAGTGCTTGGCGTGCTTGGTTGAAGTTATCCGCCAGAAGCTTTTCCTGGGCTGCAAGGTAATCATGAAAAAAAGTAAACAAATAAAGGCACGGCTGCTGGCTAACGAATGCAAGTGAACCTCCCGTAGTGGGAGCTCGAAGATCCCAGTCATCATGACAATGTAACATTGGTGTAAAATTGAAAATTAGTAAGAAGCAGCAGCCTTCTTCTAAGATATAAGGTATTAGGAAATAAGGCTTCCAAGTATGAAAAAATTATATATGGGTCTCTGTCCTTCTGAAGTCTATATTTCAGGGGAATTCAGAGGGTGTTTTTTTTCTGTTTGTTTTTTGCACAAAGTTTGAGTTTTTGCTCACACTCATCTGAAGCACAACATTTTTCAGAATTAGTAAGTTTGTGGGCTCATACACTTACTTAAAAAAAAAAAAAAAAAACCCTCTGCCAGAGATAGGTAGGCATAGAGGAAACATGCACATTCAGTATATTGATTTGTCAATGGTGCTGCATTTTTTAGTTTCATCCCATGCAATGCAAGCTAACACTTCAAGCTTTATATGTATACAGCTTTCCATAACAGCGTATGAGGGCGCATGCATTGCTGCGTCTGGGTGTTATGCACGCATACTTTCTGGCTGACCGCAATTGCACGCGAGCGCTGGCTGGACTGCGGTTTACCACGTGTGGACTGCGATTTTTGTAAACAGTGGAAACGTCTATAGTGTCTTCTGTGGTCTAGAAAAGCTCTTTTCTGGGCATCTAAGGTTAATATTTTGAAATAACCCCCCCTACACCCCGAAAATCTGTTTTGGGATGTAGCTGCTCATCGTCATAACAAACTATACCACTAGCCTGCTTGCATCATGTGAATTTTGGCTGGCTGAGACACTGCCATCATCTTTTGTTACAGGTATCACATTTACAAAATGATAAGACAAAAAAAAAGAAAAAGGAGCAAAAAATGAAACTGAGTTTCTCAGAAGAATAGAAGTTGTTCTTTTGAAGTCAGAATCCTGAAACTTATAATTTTTCAGAACTATACAAAATATTCACTGGCAAGTGTTGAACTAGACTTATTAATTTGTCTAAAAATGGAGAACCCACGTGACAAGTAATGCAAACCTTGTAAGGAGGCCAGCTGCGCATTCAAAGAGGATATCTCGACCCTTGAAGATTGCTTGAGACTTTCTAGTTCGGATGAAAGTTTCTCAACTTCCCTCAGGCGTGCCTTGTACATCACCTGGAGTTGAATGTAGTCGTCTGAAAAAAATGGATATAGGTGAGCGCCACAGTAAGAACACAGTTTGTCACCTGGTTTTTTAACTGTTCCTCATGGTATAGAAGCACACATACAGTTCTTGCAAGGATGCCTCATGCCTATATAACTTGCCGAAAGCAAGTTGTTACATGGAGCGTTATTGTTTTAGAATTTCACACCGGATCTGAGATTGAAAGTCCAAAAACAAATAAAATAAAGTAATGTAAACACCCAAGGACAGTGCAGTCCATTAAATTACTTGCTGACATAGATATAACTGCTGCATAAAAGAAGAAAAAAAATTTGGGTGGATAATTTTATTTTAGAAGCCATTACTCTTGAAATTTGGGTATAATTGATGTGTCACCTGCAGACACTTTCATGGAAAGTAACACTCCACTCCACTCGTCTGCTAGTATCCGCAGCGTAAGGATGATTCACACACTTGTGTTTGACAACGACCGACAGCACTACAACCGGTTTTAAGCCTCTCCAGTCGTAAGCAGTCACAAGTGTGTGAACCAGGCTCTATGTTAATAAGGTTACATAAGAATATTCATGTTCTTATGTAATTTTATGTAATCTTATGTCATTTTAGGCTGCAAGAACTTAAGGTTGAGTGTAGTAGCATAACTGTAAAGCTTGGAAGTCGCACAATAGTGCGACATACCAGACTGATGAGGTGCAGGTTCCTGGGGAAGCTGCTGCGCAGCAGGCAAGTTGAATGGAACAGCAGGAGCCTTGTTACCGACGTCACCGCCACCGCAGTAACTGTCAACTGCATCTTGGCCGTATTCATCACTGGATTGGAACGGGGTGCCCATGCCATTGGCAAAATCTCGTGCAGCGGGTTCGTGCAGTGCAACTCCGTTGCCATGAGCATGAGGCGACATGATGTAGCCAGGAGTCGTGAAATGGGGCCTCGTGTAGTTCTGTAAAAAAATATATATGTATAATCTGCATGTTTGTAAATATACTAAGCTCCTGGCAATGAAATTGAGAGGCCGTCGTTCTTCCACAAGGCAACTTGTACTTGACAACATGCCTTTCTGCAGACAAGGCACTGAACTATTTTGTGTATCTCCTTTCATTTCCCTCAACGGTACTCAACACAGACTTTAATTTGAAAGCTTAAGTGCTGCTGGAATTACCCTATTTACTCAAGCAATAACCATATTGTTTATAATCAAAGCCACATGTCTACTTTCTAGCAGAGTACCCGAATAGTCGATCACTGCAATCGGCCGAAGGGGCATAGTGAGTGTCATAAGAGAGAATGTCCTCATGTGAAAATGCTAGCTGCGCTGTGAGAGGGCATGTGATGTTTCATATGCCAAAGATTGGTTGACATTGTGATTTGCTAGGTTTGTCATTTTTAGAGACTGTTGGAAAGAGCAGCAGAACAACATAGGTCAATGAAGTAAAAGGTTGTGCAAAGACCTCTTTTACTGGGAAGATTACTGTGAAAGGTGACTTAGATTAGGAAGAAAAGCCTGTTTTCGGTAACAAAAATGTTCATAGGCAGAGCACTGAACAAGAAATGGTGGTCAACTATGGCATAAGTCCAGTTGAGGTCTTTAGGAAAGTACTTAGTAAAATTACCTGTGCTTGTGTGTTGGGTGTTGAAGTGGTGATGCCATAGCCCATCTGTGCTTGTACATTGGGTGTGGAAGTGGTGACGCCATAGCCCATGTGTGGAGGCTTGAAAAACCTGCATTAGCAGAAGGCATGTCATTTGCTGCAGAAGAATGATTAGAGTTAAAAGAAATGTCAGCAAAAGAGCTGTCATCAAATGGTACCAACAGCTATAAAATGCAACCAAACATTGTGACACGCCCCCTTATTGAGATGAGTAAAACTATACGCACTCCGGAGTGCACTTCGGACGGAAATGGCTATACGCACTTCGCTAAACTTGTATAAAACGTATGGTCACAGCGAGTTTTCTAAGAGATGGCGTAGCGTAGGGGTTAAGACGTCCGCTTTGTACGCATGTGGACGCGGGTTCGATTTGCGGTGAGCCTACTTTTTTTTTTCCTTTTTTTTTTTCTCAAACATTTTGTTTTGTCGAGGCATTTGGCGATATTTACGACATTTCTTTTTGCGATGAACACTAAGAAAACCGAATGTTGTCGCCGAAACTTCGCAGAACTAAATGGTATGGTACTCCCTTTCCAGGGGTGCGATCGGGGACAGCGGGGCTTGTGTTGCCGGCTGGACGCCGCGAAGCGGCGTGTACCGGTTAAGTTTTGTAATTAGCAGCCAATACTGTCGCCGCGAAGCGGCGTGAACGCAGGCGGGGGGCTGTGTTAACGAGCTCCCCAGTGATACACGCGCCGTTTGAAAAGGGTGACCCAAATGGCATGAGTTCTCCGCGGTGTGTGTATAGCCATTTCCGACCGAAGTGCACTCCGGAGTGCGTATAGCTTTACTCTTTTGAGATATAATGATTTAGAAATGCATATTTGTAACTCTGGGTTTTCTAGCATGCTCAGGGCACGTAGAGCGAGTTTGTACCATAAAAAGACACCTAAAAAAAAACACTTTAATGCCATTTATCATTTCTGTCACTTTCGCTAGGTGGCTCCTACAGGCACGGATGACCAGCTTTCAGCAATTTGTATTTCCTTTATCTATGACCGTATAATTGTAAGGAATACAGGGTATTTGGCTCAGATGGGAATTGGCAGGTGCTGGCAACACTACAGTATTCATCAGTTGTTGGGAAAAGATGACAGAACCTGCAGTGCACGTGCACATTGCTTTGTGGCATTTCAACTTGTTTATATACTAGTACTCAAGCAATTAGCGTAAGTTCTGTAGATATCAAACTTATCTCCGTTACTTGTTAGGTAGCATGACCAGGACCTACCCTCTTTTTGCCTTGGCCACGAGACTTACTGACAACGCCACAGGGCAGTCACTTAGAGTTTAGGCAACTTTTCTACGCTTTCTGTAAAATTTATATTTTAATTAATTGCCAACAGCTGTACTAACTGATCAGTGGACAAGTCCTCATCCTCATCATCGGACAGCCCCAGAAGGTCGTCGAAACCATTTTCCACGGCTTCTTGGAGCTGAAGAACAAAAACATGACTTAGAACTGCCGATATCGACTCTTTCGAAATCCCAAGGAAGTGCTCCAACAACTTCCTACATGCTTACTTCTTCCGCCTTTTTTCTCACTTCTGCAAGAGCTTCTTCTTCTTCATCGCCCCGAGCAATGTCAAAATTGAGGTTGCTCGCTTCGTCCAGTACGCTTAGCCCAGGTTCCACTGCAACGTGAAGAAAATTAAGGCGTCGAAGTGGAAGAGCAAGGTAACGAATTATAAAAAGTCAAATGTCACGAGAATAAAAAAAAAAAAAGCAAAATACAACCATTTAATTTAGCAACCTCCTTCGGGAAGGTAGAATGGAAGATGGAAAATATCATGCACCCTAGTATATGACCGAGGAATTAGCATTTTTGTCTAGGAGTGCCGTTCGGGTGTAAATAAAAATTCATATAAATAAGCCTATAAATTGAGTGTAATTAAACTTTACACAAGGGTGTCTTTAGGTGGTGCATTTATCACACTCAAATTTCGTGAGTGTAGGTTTTTGGGAGAAAATGCAAGAGAAGAAAAACTTATTTTTTTTGTGCGTGGGAGGAAAACGGAAGTAAACTGTCGGGTTGGCGTCGCTGCCTACATATGGCGCCACATGGTACAAAAACTTGAAGCTTCTTAGAGATGAACACCAAAAGCAGATCTAGCAGATATGAGCATGTGTGTGGTATGATATGTGAGTAGCAGCATCAACCAAGTGATTTGCTACTGTCTTCATCCTGTGCATGCAAAAAAAAAATTGTTTTTCGTTTTCTTGCATTTTTTTTTAAATCTGTGTTTGCGCAATTTTAGTATAATAAATGCAACACCTAAAGACATCTTCGTGGAAAGTTTAATTGCACTCTGTTAATTGGCCTATCAATATGATTTTTGTTTATGCTCAAATGGCGCTCGAGAACGTTCATGAGAAACACGCAAAAAATAATGGGAATCCTGTACTTTTTTAAAAATTGAATGCATGTCCTAAGCATTATGATTTAGGTCAAAACACTTGTGTGGTAAAAAGAATGACTGTAAATCTTAAGGTTGCGGTGTCTGAATCACACTTGTTGCCCACAAAATTGCTTTGCAGGTCAAAGTTAATTCAGTGCATAACCACTTTTTGGTTGCATGTTGCGCATCAATAATATTTGACATGTTTGGTGGGAGCGTACTATACAGTGGTGTGGTGTACTCCAAAAACAAAGACACTGTCTCAAAACACAATCACACTGACACAGTTTCCCGCAGGTTCAATTTCAGCTCCACAAATATGGCTTCGCAATGACAGCCTTCGTGAGACCAGTCTAGTGAGCATGGCCCCATGGACATGATCAGACAGATATGGTCTCATAAAATACGGATGTCACACTGGTGGCTCCACTGACAATATCAAGAGCACAGTCTTAAAGGATCTCCAAACCAAAAACGGAAAGCAGAAAGCATCACTTTTAGCTAAGAGTTTTCCCAACTCGTTCCGCTTCGTCCCGTTTTTTTTTTGGCGGGGGGCACCCGGGTGAAGCTTTAGAATGCGTGTGTAACGAAACCACTGGGTGCAACCAATCACAGGGATGAGGGAAGTGGAGAGGAGGTAAAGGCTTTGGCTGTGCTAGTCATGCTCGGGCGTCGTCGGTCGCCCTCTCAACCGTAGCGGATGCCATCTTGACGAGTGCTGCAGAAGCAGGAGTAATACAGGCAAAGCAGATGCGAAGCAGCAAACAGGAACTTCCAACCGGATCCAGAAAGAAAGAGGCCAAGAGAGGCAACGTACGCAAAGGAGCAGGTGGAGAGACATTCTCATCAGTCGATGATGAGTGACATATTTCTGACGACTGACTCGACAGCACGCGCACCCTCTCTCCTTGAAGTCTCCATCCTGCTCCGACAATAATATGTCCAAACCGAAAAACGAAACAAAGCGTTCCTGCTTGCCGTTTTTCGGATGGAAAAGTGCATGTTTTACACTTTCCGTTTTTGGATTGGAGACCCCTTTATAGGTATAATTAATTCCACAACCAGTATCAGAAACGTGATGAAGTGGATATAACCCCATAAACATGGTGTCAAAGAGGTTGTTTCACAGACATGATGAAGCAGATCACAAACATGGTCTCACGAATACTGCACTATAGAGAAATCCACAAATGTGGTCTGACAGATGGTCTAACAGACATGCCCTCACAGAAATAGTTTCACCGAAACAGCTTTGTGAATGTTCAGTGTTCAGCCAGTTGGGCAGCAGCGAGTTTCTGTCATGTTTGATTACCATCATGAATTGTATGAGTCTGACATATTTCACACAAGGATAATAATAAAATTAATAATAATAATAATAATAATAATAATAATAATAATAATAATAATCCTTGTTTCTGATCATACATTTTTTTTTTAAATCTGGCCCACAAAAAAAAAGGGGGGGGGGGGGGGATGCTAATGTGAGGGAGAGGCAAAACAGTTCGACTCTCGAAATACAATGTTACACAACCCAAGGAAATTACTAAACAATAACAAATATTATGTGGTCTGGCGTGTAACGTGTTAAATACTAAGGGATTGTGATAACGTACCACCTTTTTTGCCGCAGTCAAACCGCTCCCTGGCTACCATATTTTTCCCTCCCGTCCACCGATCACAGTTGTTTTTCATTTTGTTGTTTTGTTATCGCGGCATACCCCTGAGAACTGCTAAAACTATCAAAATAAGTGCACGTGACAGAAAGAACGTGAGAAAAGAAGAAAAACCGACCAGGTCGTCGATCGCACGGAATCTGTGCATAAACACGCAGTGACCTACAAAATAAACAGTCTCGCCTTCCGCTCTTGTTTATTTACCGAGCGTCGTGCGAGGCGATAGCAATCGCATAACAGCGTAGCACGACGTCTTTCACAACTTGAGAGTCCGCGATCGCGCACGTCCGGTTTCATTAATTCCCTCCGATGTTACGATTCATTTGACAAAACGTGTAACTCGCTCGAATTGTTATTGTTTACAGTTCGCGAAAACATCGACGGGAAGCCCAACAAGCTGTGCTCTTCCAGAGTACAGATTCGATCAAACCGCATAGGGACGTACTTTAACCGCAGCTAATGTCGTTCATCGCAAGTAAATGCATTCTTTAATTCGCTACTACGATAAATAAAGCAGAACATGAACAGTTTTTTGCCAAAGTAAGAGGCGCGTTGAAGGACTTACTTGCGGTACCTGCCCTTTAGCCAAGGCGGGAATTCAAGCGTTCAGCAATTGTGAACATCCAGATGCCGCAGTCAACTGAAGCCCTTGCTCGTCAGGATCACGCGCCGCAAATTAAATACGACATACGGCTGTCTTCGGGCACAAAATGTTTTCGCGCAACTGGCACGACCGAGTTCATTACAACGTAAACAAAAATCTGAATCAAGCCGCTCGCCCGCTCGCGCAGACGTAGCGGTTTAAGCCGTCAAGTCATTAACACACGAAGTGAGTTTCGAAAGTTAAAATAAACAATAAAAACAACAAAAACAACCAATATGCTTAAATGATTGTGTCCTACAGTGCACATAAATACATGTACGAAGCGGTTTTAGCAGTTTTTATGCCACAAATTTCAAATAAAAACACCGTAAGTGACCAATTATTTCATCTGTGTGACTGAGAATGTTCCAATGTGCCTAGTACGTGCGAATTATTTATGATATTTGCTCTTATAATCGAGCGCAGAGAGAAAATGCACTCGCTTTTTCCCATAAAAATGCATTACCGGAAGTCAATTTCTGACTGGTTGCTAGCGCCAGTTGAACCTCTAGCGTACATTATAATAACTCTAGGGGTGTCGCGAACCGGCCGAGGTTCGAGTTCGACCAGGTTCGACTTTTTCGAACTTTTAGTGGAAAATTCGACAAACCTTGTATTGAGGTTCGACTCGTGTGCGCATGCGCGACAGGCTGGCCAGTTGGCTTCGGATTGGATAGTGATGGCTAAGGGATGAATTAAGGGCAGCGCTGATTGGTTATTTCAGTTAATACAGTGCAAAAAAAATACGTTATTAACTTCTTCATTGATTAGAATTAGTTTCTTTTAATTGCAACTGTTTATAAAATAAAATAACTCTTTTCATAAAAAAAAATTGCCAAATCTAGACATGCTTGTATCAAGGTCTGGCCACACTGTCCATAAAGTCGAACCGGTCGAATCTGGTGAAAAGTTCGAAGGCACAGTCGAACCCCGAAAGTTCGACCTAAAAATCTGGTTCGACAAAAGTTCGCGACACCCCTAAACTCTATGGTTCGAAATGCAAGCCATCAGAACGATTGGGAACTGTCAAAACCGAAACTCTTACAAGGACATGGTACGCGGCCCATGGAACTCTCCAGCGACCAACAAAGTTGAAGGCTATTTATTTATTCTACATAGTACATTTCTTTTTAATTAGCAGTAAAGTGCTGGAGCTTCTGCAGCTGAACTCACCTTGAAAACTCGCTTGTCTGCAAGAAAGAAAACAGCATCCTCATTCTTGCTGCCAAGTGTTTTTAGATGCGGAGCATCTCTTGCTCGGGTCTATGTCCCGCGGCGTCGTAGTCCGCACTCACACTACGCATGCGCAACTCTCCTCCTCTAGTCTCCTCTCCTTCAAGTGTGAGCGGTAGCGCGCTGCGCGCGTTCCCATCACGTGACCGGGGCGGGGTCTGAGGCGAAACCGTGTTTCCCCGGAGGAGAAAAAGGAGGAAAGTTTTCGGTGCGCGGGTCGCAGCGCCAGGCCAGGCCTTTCTAGTGGGGTGAGCTTTCCCCGCAACTCCGCGGCTGTTGTCTGCTAGCATTTCCCGACCGCTCGCGTCCGTTGCAGCCTAGATCTCGCCGGCCAGCCCGGTCTCGACGAGGAAACCTGCAAGCGCTGTTAGGGCATTTTGCACCGCCTTACCGTGCGGTCTGATTAGACTTTCAAAGTTACTCGTGCTACATCAGTTCACCGCTGTAGACTCCACTGCACTCCGTTCTTCCGATGAAGTGTGATGGAAGCAACAGTCCCGTCAGTTAGTGGGTTGGCTCAAGCAAGCGTCAGCACCACCCCGATGCTCCGCATCACCCCATGGTTCCCCTCGGGAAGATGGTGTAATTTTTTCATTGATACAAGTGCCACATGCATAATCTAATTTAATAAATACTGCCTGCTAAAAAAAAAAAAAAGGGGGGGGGGGGGGTAATTATATTTTTTAGTTTTAGCCTTCTGCGATCAGTAGTTTATTTAGGCGGGCCGAAATCGTGATTCCTTTATCTCCCAAACACCCGACCGGTATATCAGTTAGAGAAACCTTCAACCATGTGTCCTCAACAGTCATGCAATAATCGATCTGGAGATAAAGCAGAGGCACAACACAATGGGAATGATAGACAAGACTGCAAACTTTATTGGCAGGCACAACATCCTTTAGTATGTACACAATGTAGAGAACCGATGGAAAAAGAATTGGTCATAAATATGCACACTGCTTGTTGATGCAGTACACTCTTGTCCAACAGTGCAGAACATGTTTTAACCACCATATAAGCATCCTAGAAACCCCCAACAAAGTTTGCAAAATATACATGGCCTATAGCAAGAATAAAAGTGTAATATACGTAGGTTTTCAAAACAACTGTACAGATTTTGTCACAGAGGTACTAGAATTACATAACATACAAATAAGAAGAAAAAAATGAGACCAGCACCAATCATACACCGAGATATTTTACGAAAAATTGTGGGGTGGTGCTGGCTCTCAACATGATTCGGAATAATCTGAACTGGTTGCTGCCCTGTTAGGCAAAAGAAAAAAAGAAACTGCCTGGCAAATCGCCCACCCCATCCCCACTTTCACCCCCCTCGCAGATGATATCACACGACCAAACTTGCCCATCCCCACCATGTCAAAGACGTTGCGTGACAAACCACACGTGTTTCACTTGTGCATGTGGGAGAGCCAGGCGCCTCACTGAAAGGGACTTGGGGGCCAACAGACTAACAGTGTCCCAAACGTCACACATGCGCACAACGTGAAACAGCTTCAAACCGATGCAAGTCAATGAGTGAGTGCACTTCGCAACCCTCGAGTCTATGCCCCGGGCTCAAACCCTGTTGCATTTAAATTAAGACTGCTCATGTATGTACAACAATGTCGAGGCACCCCCCTACAGCACCATGCATCCACGATGCTCGGAGGCAGAAGCACATAAATTAGATGGGCTGCGATCAGAGCTCGGTGTGTTCGCTTTCTTCCAGGGGCTGCCCAGGTGTCGGTTCCACGGGAATCGTTTCGTCTGCACCTGCACAACAAGGAAACACGTTCAGCACGAGATGTCGGGCTCCAATGTAACAAAACCAGGCAGGTTTGCATCCAACTAGAGCATAACATCTGGCCTTTATACAAGCCACAGACAATGATGTGTGGCTGTAAATAAATGTGTGCCCTAAAAACTTTACCTCACATTTTTTTTTACAGCCGAGCTGTTAAGGGCTAGTTTCCCCAGTATTGTGTCTGCCAGCAAACAAATCATGACACAAAACTCTGGACAGCCACCATCATCTATGAGCGACGGCGGCAACCAGACAACTGGCTTGCCGGTTGTCTGGTTGCCGCCGCCGCTCATAGATGGTGGCAACCTTTCCAACCTTTCCACTCTGGCTTGGCGACTTGTGGCCAGCCATTACTTCATTCCCACCATAGTACAGCTTCGCTAATCTTCCTTCTTCACCAGAGTGGAAAGGCTGAAAGTTTTTTTTTTTGAGCAGGGTCAGAAATTTTTGAGTTCCCGTCTAAAACCACCTGTGGACATTGTTAAGTGGGTGGCTGCAAGAGTGGATACTGTCCCAGACATCCAAAAAGAAAACAGTCTAGTCCCAATTCATAGCCAAATAACAAAAGGCAATGCGGAGTGCAAGTTTGTCCGCTTCTTTTGCAGGAATTGTGGCGACGTCAGAACGGCGAGCTGCGATTGGCTCGAAGGATAGTGGGTAGACCTCAAAGCAAGCTGCCTTGAGATCTACCCACTACCCTTCAATCAGAGCCAATCAGTGCTCGGTGTCACCACAACCCCTGCAAAAGAAGCAGACGAACTTGCACTCCGAATGCAAACGAGCCACTTCATATATTTACCCGACCATAGCCTAACTTCTCATCAGCCCACGCTTCCTGTTAAATTAGTCCTCTGGATCAACTCATAGAGGTACCGGTTTTGCTCCTTACAGTAACTCACTCGAGCCTAGCTATCCGAGAATGTTCCTCCCCGTTATTAAATTCTACGTGCCTGTTGTGGGCTGTTCCAGAGGCAAAGGCTCATCCACGGGTAATGCTCCATCCATAGGCAAGGGCTGTTCTGGCTCTTCCCCATCAGCAATGATCTCTTCTTCGGCAGGCTTTTCTGTCTCCGCATCTGAAATGGGCCATCATCAGGGAAAGCAAAGTAGTGCAAGACTTTGGACAGCTAGAGTATGTGTGACAATAAGTGTGTGAATTCTGGTGACTTTCTAGTCTTCCTTTCCTTTCCTTGCTTTCCTATAGTTTGCTCTTTCCATTTCCCCTTACCAAAGGAGATGGACACCTTTCAACCAGCACATGATGCTCAAGCCACCATCGTTGTCCCGTGCTAAATTTGTTTTGTATGCTCATCACCTAACGAAAATTCCGGAGCAAAAACTAGGCCAAAAGCATGGTTCTCAGACTATCCAAGAGAAGGAGCCAAGTGTTTGAAAGTGCAGATATGAGGCTGAAGCTGGAAGCCTAGGGGTTCCCTAGAATGCCCTCAAAGGTTCCTCAAGTTCATCAATTTCCTCAGTCGTCCCTGCTCCTAAGTAAAGTCTTCCTCCAGTTTAAGCACTTTTGTATTATTGTCCAAGTTCTGTGCTCCCTCGCAATTACTGAACTCCGAACTGAGAGGCCTCCAAGAGACTCGCACACTGCAGATGTACACGCACCTTTCGGCTTCTCCTCCTTGACCGGCTCCTTCTTGGGTGGAGCACGCTGGGCCTTGTTCACCAGGTATTTGGTCTCCCGGTCAAGTAGCTGGATCTTCTCAAAGATCATCTTCAGCGTCAGCTTGGGGGTCTCGTGCAGCGGAGTCTCCTTTTGCAGGGCCTCCTGCTCTGCTTGCCATACCTGTCCAGGAATACAGCACAGCAGTCAACATCAGCATGCGATTCGTCAGACAGCGTCACTACACCATCCATCTTTCCTCGTATAGCCTTCTACAGAGATACTGTACTATACTGAACAGTGAAGTGTAATTTTAGGGGCGAAGCTCCTTAGGGGCGTCGCCCCATCTCCGTCCGTCCATCTGTCTGGTGTCTGTCTGGCGTCCAGTGCTGGTGCTCCTGCTCATGAGCTCACGTGCTCACGAGCACATGCTCGCTCACGTGCTCGTGTAGAGCAAAAGAAAAATGAAAATGAAAAAAAATGATGCAAAAAATGATGAAAATTTTTGCGCAGTTAACAGGATTCGAACCTGTGCGGAGAGACCCCAATGGATTTCTAGTCCATCGCCTTAACCACTCTGCCACGACTGCAAGACGAGTGGGGGCTCCGAGATGTGGTAGCAACTCAAGAGCTGGGGATGTCATGGATGAAACGTTGCATGTAGCCGCTCAACGTCTATACAGGAGAGGGCGCTGCGGTCAAATGCTCGAATGCGCATATAACCACGTTCCATACCACACATTCTCTTTCTGACATGGATGAAAATGAACGAAAGGCTCGGCATGCTGCGGCTCAGCGTCTATGCAGACAAGCACCACCAGAGCTTCGCCCCAATCAACATCATTCACCACGTGGAGATGCGGTCAATTTTTCTCTCCGACTTATAAATGCATATCTCAACTAACGCAATGGTACAGGAATGTCCGAGCTTGTGTTGCCACCCTGGAGAAGTTATATGAAGAGTGGGTACTGAATTGGGATATTATGGCACTTTTAAATGCAGCTTAAACTAACAAGAAAAATTTACACTAGCTTGATCATGCTGACAAAGACCAGGGGACATTGAATCTGTTGAGCTACCATGCCCGTCAAGAGTGTGGGTTGTGCATGCTGTCTGTGTTGATGGGTGCGAGGCTGATGCGTGCAGGGCTAATGCAATCGCACACTTCATATGCATACATGCATGGTAGCTCGACACACCCTGTGTTCCCTAGTCTTTGTCGACATGATCAAGCTACCTAGTGTAAACCTTTTACTTTATAAACCAACTGTCAGCTGTCCCCACGCACCTCCTTTGCTTATCTCGGTCAGTACAGTAGCTGGCTGGGTATCCTTTGGTCCCAAGTTTAATCCCTGTCGGGAGTATTCCTGTTTTTCTGTTTTAGTAATGACCCCTGCGGGCCTACCATAAAATCCCGTAAGGGCGCCCTCCCCTGAGAGATCGCCCATCCCGTTTTTCTGGCGAAATAT
This sequence comes from Ixodes persulcatus, assembly GCA_013358835.2. Classification (NCBI taxonomy): domain Eukaryota; kingdom Metazoa; phylum Arthropoda; class Arachnida; order Ixodida; family Ixodidae; genus Ixodes; species Ixodes persulcatus. The sequence continues at coordinate 18,040 of JABSTQ010005269.1, forward strand.
CTGTAACATAAGAATTCCGAAACATCGCCCACCGTTGGACGTCAAGCGATGTCCGACGGGACGGGAATCGCGCGTCAACGAAGCGATCGGCGGTACTGGCGTGTCCGTGAAGCGAGTTCATAGCGGGTTCCCGCGTTTTTGTCTGCGATTTGTGCGCGATATCGGCTCGCGTAACGCGCTAGTTGTTCCCGCGTGTATGTTGCATCGTGAAATGCGAATCTGCTGTGTTCGCGATTTGCGGTATCCGTTCCCGAGTTCGTAGCGGATTCCCGTGTTTTTGTCCGCGATCTGCGCGCGCGATATCCATTTTTAGTTGTAAGTAACACGCGCGAGCTGTTCCCGCGTGTATATTGCATCGTGAAATGCGATTCTGTTGCGTCCGCGATCTGCGATATTTGTTCCTGTGATATGCGAGTTTGTAGCGCATTCGCGTGTTTTTGTCCACGATCTGTGCGCGTGATGTCGGTTTCTGTGACAGGCAAGATTGTAGCAGGATCCCGCGTCTTTATTGCACCATGAAACTTGAATCTGCTGTGTGCGCGATCTGCGGTATCCGTTCCCGTGAGATGCGAGTTCTCGGCGGGTTTCCGCTCGTCTTTCGCACCGTGAAACGCGAATCTGCTGCGTCGGCCACTTGCGGTATCCTTTCCCGTGACACAGGAGTTTGCAGCGAATTCCCGCGTGTTTATCGCATCGTGAAACGCGAATTTGTCGTGTCCGCGAATCTGCGGTATCAGTTCTTGAGTCTCTTGGGTTGTAGCGGGTGCCTTGGCGCTTATTAATTTTTGATAAAGTTTTGCTGTGGCATCCCCAAAGATAGCCCACTCCATGTTTATCCCCATTTATCTCTTCATTTTGGGTGGGCGTCCTTACGGGATTTTACGGTATATGCTTTATGTAACATTAACCCATGCTTAACAGTGCACCGTTACAGCTAAGCGTTACAGTTTATCGTGGAAGTGAGCAAAATACTAAAAAGGACGATGAGAGGCCAGAACTCACCCTGGTTTCGTTAATGGCCTTGGCCAGTGTTGTAATCTCCACCTCGGTGAAGATCTCGCCCTTGAGTGCCTGGATGGCGGTGAGGTACACCTCGCTGGTGTTCAGCATCCCGGTGAGGGCGGCCAGTGCCTGAGGCCGCTCCCTGTGCTCCTGAACCCTGTCAAAGAGGTCCTTCACGATCCTGGTCAGCCCAGAAAGCTTATCCTTGAAGGCCTGGAGGAGAGGGGACACAAAGTCACTATGTCAGATCGATATGAAGGGGATGGTGCACCATATCTTGGCAACTCAGTGGTGCCTCGTCCCTGTTATACCTTGGGCGAATGCTTCCCAACCTCTGACGCCCATCAAGATATTGATTATCACTTCCAGTGCTGGTCGGTGCAGCCTCGCTTACCTTGGTCTCGGCCTTGTCGGACTCATACTCCAGCCATTCAGAGCCTTCGTTGAGCTTGGCGGCAATGTTCTGTTTCTCTTCCTCGGAGGCAGCCCGCTCGTACTCTTCGCTGTACATCTTGTCCTTGGTCTCCAGAACAAAAGATTCCAGGGCATTCCTGGCATGGTCCCTTGCCAACTTGGCCTTGTCCTTGCTCTCAAGATCGGATAGCCTGGTGGAAATTTAAAAGTTTCACTGAGGCAGGGGAGTAGTGAAGTAACTGTTCAACACCTTTTAAGCAAATTTAGAGTGCAGCAGCGTTTAATAAATCAATCACTAATTTTGAAGAAAACAAAAATGAACTGGATGCATGGGTGCACGATTGGTATGTTACGGTAGATACCGCTTCCATTCTTTGAACCAGAAAGGCTTCATCAATAGCGACCTATTTGCAGTTGCGATATCTTAGAACTGGGGTTTCAAGATTTTGGGGTCTTTTTTCCTTCGAATTTGGGGGTGCTTTTTCAAGGATTTTCGGTATCAATTGTTGGTTTCGGGGAAAAAAATTTACCAGGGCTTATGTTGAAGAAAATGGGGCACGAACACAAAATTCCTCAACTTCCAGGGGACATATGCATGTCCTTGTCCGCGTACCGATAATAGAAGGAAACAATATAAGGTGGGGTGGTTCCGAAAAAAAAAAAAAAAAAAAAGGCTGACTCACGGATAGTTAAATAAAAGGTGTGTTCAGGTAAAAAAAAATATAAAGCTTTAGATAAAGATTTATTTCTGTAAAGCTTCGGTATATTTTTCCCTTCAGGACAGCTTGGATTCGCGTTTTTTTGGTTTTCACCGATTCTGATAAAACCGGTTTAGGGGTTAATTTTGGGGTTTATCTGCATTTAGCGAACACAAGGAACCCTATTCATAACTGTTGTTTTATGTATTCAGACAAGTAAAAAAAAAAGAAAATCTGGAAAACACTTTAGTATTTTTGTCAATTCAAGGTTATCCGAAAAACTCAAAATATTAAAATCACAATGGCAAAAAAAAAAAAAAAGACAATATTCTACAAATAAGTTTGACCAATGAACAGGTTCAGTGTTCTTGAGGAGAGGCCATTTGAGTTTCCTTTCAGCTAACCATTTACCTCTTGAAGGTTAATTCAGGGCAATGGGTCATTGCACTTCTTGGTCACGGCAAAAAGCCACTGTTATGTTTCAAGCCTTAACTATACTATTTTAAGGGAGGAGAGTTCCGATTCCATAAGAGTGAAAGTTATGAACCCTTTGATTTTATAGGAGGAGAGGGGAGGAGGGGGGAGACTCAGCAATGGGGTAGAGTTGTGGAATGGGATCGGAAGAAAAGGAGCTTCCCAGCGACTACGTACAGGAGTTTAGTGATTTTATAGTAACAATGCGTATAGAAGCAACACCTGTTTGCAGGTTTTGCTGTGGAACAGTTAGTAGTGCCAGTGACAAGGGTGCTAACTCCGAATCCAGACGAAGGAATATTATTCGGTACAGGCAAGTTCAATTTAGGGTAGGTATGTGTCCGAACGCTTATTTTTATTTTGAATCTCCTAAAATTGTGAACACAGCAAAATTGTAGTTCGATTGCCCGAGAATCAAGAATACAAAAAAAAAAAATAAACTCCAATAACTCCCACATTTCAGGAAAAAGATAGACTAAAAAAAAAGACCTCTAAATTTCATGAAAAACACTCTGAAAGTATGGAACCCTACTTAACAAGTGTCAATGAGACATATACAACATAATACAAGCAACAAATGACTCTCAAGTTCCTTTTCACTGGAATAGAGCAGACAACGAAAATTGGGACAGGAGTCGAGAACACCTCCCACCCCAAGGCACTTCTAGAATGCCGATATCACGACTTACTTTTTGATCGACTCCGCAATCTGTTCCGAAGTCGGAGGTGTTCGGTCCAGCAGCTTCAATTCAAAGTTGATGGGTTCCTTCACGGGAACAACCTTGAGAGTTTTGACAGTTTCGTTCGTTGCTGCCACAGCCTCTTTATCGGTTTTAGGCTCCTCCTTGGAAGTCTCGGTCTAAAAAAAGAAATCATACCTTCGCTGTAGAAAATGCACTAGAGCAAATGTCAGCCTTAGCCCGACCAAAAAAAAAAAAGAAGCCTGATCAACTTGGAGTTGTATTGTAAGCAAATCGTTTTAGTCTTAGCAGTGTAGATTTCAAAGCAATACTTTAGGAGTTATACCTTGTCTCCGGACTTTCCTTCCGTTTCAGTTTTTTCCCCATCCGCCCGTGCCTCTGCCTTACTCTCCTTGTCCTTAGCGTCATCTGCCTTCTGGTCCTGACTCGCTTCAGCTTGTTCCTGGATTTGGCATGTGGCATTAATAAACCCATCCAACATTAAAAACCCAGGTGCACGCGTGTACCCAATGAGAATCATGCACACAAGTTCGGTCCACATTCTTGTTCTTTCTTCACATTTCTATGTGCTATGATACGAAAAAACAAAAAAAAAACATTATCAACAAAATTAGAAAAAAAAATTAAGCATAAATACAATTTTGACTGCCTATGCTAATCAGTTCTCCCCATCTAGAACACTCGTGGAATCGACGGGTGAAAATTCTTGCGCCAATTACAACTGTACTGTCGCATAGCTAAGTAATCCCTGTTTTGGGGTTTCGTCGATGCTCAAACTTTTCTGCGTTGGTGTGAAATGTGCATCTAGAAGACTACAACTTTGACGGAGACACAATGATGCAATATGCATTTGACAGATCAGGACAATTGTTAAATTTTCATTTACAAGCTAGGCGACAACTGATATACTGTTTAACAGGGCACCCTACACAGCATCAAACACCATTGAAATAGACTCAGTAAGCGTGGTACCATTGGGGATGCCCTCCTAACGATAAGTGGATGGAAGTGCGAGAACAAAGAAAATGACTGCTTGGCTACAATTCTGTTGAATGCAAAGGCACGAGCCTGCATCCACGAGAAGTACTTTCAATGCACGTAAAGTCAGGGGGGAGACTCGGTTTTTTCTCCGACAAGTTATAAAGAGAATGAAGCAAGCATTTTGTTTTTTGATCTTTGAACACATTCGTATAAATATTTTTGAAAAAATATTTAGCCATCAGATTTTTAATACAATCATTAAACGTGGAAGTTTACAGTAACTGCCTTCATTCAGCATTAGTAGAGCTTATACATTTTTGGTGAAAAACATGAATTATAAAAATAAAAAATAAAAAAATCCTGACAACACACATTGTTGATTTGTGTGGTGTGTGTTGTCAGGATTTTTTTACTTTGCCTTGTCTCGGGTTGAAGTATGGAAGTCATTCATCAGATTGGTTGTGTTTTTATTCTTTTATAAGTTAACCTTTACAATCCTACAAAATGTATACCAATGGTTAAAATTAAAGGCTAAAATTAAAATTCCTTAAAATTAAAAATTATAATGAAAGCAGCACAAAGTGTCTACATTTTGTGCTGCTTGTAATTTGCATAATACATATGTGGCATCAAAACTGACATAGACAAAATCCAAAAACAAAAAGGGAGTATTGACACAGTCAAAGCTCTTCTCTCTCAAAATATGTTGTTGATGAGAAACATCTTTATTAAACGAAAATTATACAACTGGCAAGGGTTAACTATGGTACGGCCATACTTTTCACCCACACACTGGAAAGTGAACGTAAAAAACATGATGAAAACAAAAAAATGTAGACCGAACATGTTTGCATGACCTTCACCCATGTGCATCAAACAAAACAAGGATGTTCATGAACTAAGCAATCACACTGTCACGTACAAACGTTCCACTTGCAACCTTGCTGCGGGACAAACATTAAAGAAACACCATTATACCGAAACTAGACCTGAGAAAGTGTATTATTAATTACCTTAAAACCTCATTATGACTAGCAGCCTCCCATAACAACATGCTCTAAAAAAAAAAAAAAAAAAGCTTAATTTTTATGCAGGCAGTTTACAAGCCTTAAAGTAAAAGAGGTAAATAGAGTGCCACTATTCAATAAGAATATGCCCCGAAATGTAGTCCAGAAAAGCACTTCAGTGCCTAAAACTCAGCCCTGCTTTAGTGAGTACATTATTAAACTAGGTTTTGGTTGCACATCAAAACACTTCTAAAGGCGCCTCCCAGTGCTAAGTGAAACTACCTTGAGGAATGGTCAAAAATGCCCACCTGGTTTCCTTTGGGAGCTCCTTCACTGTCAGCTTTGGGGGGCTCTTCAGTCCCACTCGAGAACAACTTCCCCAGTGTACTGCCAAGTCTCGAGAGCGTAGACTCTAGATTCTCGGCCGGTGGCGGGACAACCTCTTCAACAGTCTTCTCAAAAGCGGCCTCCACCTATCCCCGCAACGAGAGAACCCCAGAACAAAAGGAAGTAGATGTGACACACCGGTTGACAGCAGAACACACTGAAACTTCAGTAATGCACGCCACTACAGCGACGATGAGGCCCAAACAAAGAACACGTTGTGATCAAGCAATTGGGGAGGATACACCTTATGAAATAGTGCAATCTCTCTAGTTAATCAGGGTGCCATTGTCAAAATGTGTCGACTTTAAGGGCTCTTATCTCGCACTGTAGCTGGGCTCATTGGCATTTGTCCTACTTCAAGCCTTAGTCACATACCTCTTGTACCTTCATACAGAGTTGTGCAAATATTTGAATTTTCTAATAGTAGTTTCTAATAATACGCTATTCGATATTTGCTTTGACACGAACTGCGGTATTCCTAAGCGACATTAGCAGCAGGTTAGCCCGGTTGAGGGCTTCCCACCGAGCACCCGTGCAGTGCGGAAAAGCAATACCTGCAGAGCTCGCGGGTGTCGCTTTTCTGCAGCGCACAGGTGCTTGGTGAGATGCGCACTCAACGGGCTAACCCTGCGAAACCCACGTTCATTCATGCTTGTTTTTTTTGTTTTTTTTTTTCAAAACTGAAATTGAAAAAGGCATATTTTTACATAGCAAGAAGATTAGGACTGGGATAGGATAGCTGCAAAAATTTTGTTGTTTACATGCCGTAACTTATAAATATAGGTATGTTAAAATTAACTAAACTTAGAGGTGAACAAATGGAAGCTCGGTCACGACTTTCACGAGTTCAGCCGAGTTTTCTTTTAAGCATGGTGCAGTATGAAGGGCTTGGAGAAACTATTTGATTTGAAAATATTCGGCCAAAACCACTATTCGCTTCGAACGTGGCTATTCAAAGGTAACCCAGACAGGCACCATTTATAATGGTGTCAATTTTTGTGGTTGCTTTAACAGTGCAGGAAATTCTTTGGACATGCCATACTTAACTGAACTGGTCCAAAAGGTCTGGTTTTCTGACACAAGCAGTTTGCATTGAAACCTCTTACACTCAAATACAGTGGAGAATGTGAAACATGAAAAATTTAACACACGAAAATCAATCGGTAAATGCCTGGCTTTCAAGCAATACTGCCCACAAGCCAAAGGCCCCACATGACCCTTAGCTTGTATAGTAAGAATCTTTCAAATTCTTTGCTAGGCTTTGAGAATGCAGATGCTCAATTATAAGGCAGTTGAAGACAGGGATTGCACCTGCCTAGGAGGAATAACATGGATGGATTTTTAAGACGACTGAAGAGCAAAGCCTGAAGCGGCATTGGTACTTCTGTTCCCCGACAAAAATTGTAGCTACGCCCATAAAGGCGCTCGGTAATTCTCCTTCCTTGTACGGCCGGCACCAATTCCGAGTGTCTTTGCCGTTATATCTCAGCACGCTCCTGTCACCCCCCATGGAAAACATTTACCGGTTTAGGACTCGCTCTTTCTGTTTTAACCTTTTTCTCTGCTCCGGCGGGCACCGATTTTGTTTCGAGTACATAGATCACCTGTATGTGAGAAACAGGCAAACGTGAAAGCGATGGTCATGCACTTTGGACATTGCGTCAGGCATAAGCGGCTTGACGGGGCCAGACTTAAAGAGACACTGACAAGTTATTTGTGCTTGCATACATTTCGTACTGAACACTGCCTATAAGGGCCTAGCTACCCAGAAAAAACTATTGTAGAGCCCTTCCACTTCACGTGAAGATGGAGGACCAGCAAAACTGTTATCGGTACGACGTCTAGGACGATACTTGGAGCACGACGCCTAGAACAAGATGCCCAGAGAACGACCTCAAGGACAACTTCTAGGACAACCTTGAGGACGACTTCTAAGACGACCTCAAGGACGACCTCAAGGACGACTTCTAAGACGACCTTGAGGACGACTTCTAAGACGACCTTGAGGACGACTTCTAAGACGACCTTGAGGACGACTTCTAAGACGACATCTCGGACAACCTCTCGGACGACCTCAAAGACGACCTCGAGGACGACCTCGAGGACGACCTCGAGGACGATGGCTCGAGATGATAACAAGGGATCAGGACCTCATTATCTAATAATGCCAAGGAAGGCTGACTCACGCTGGTTGCCCCCTCTTTTTGTTTTTATTTATTCACACTTGACCCCTCCTTTTGTTTTAATTTATTTCTATTCATACTTGCCACGACCAATGGGGAGTTTTCTGTCGACATCCGAGGACGCATTTTTTTTCAGACCCTAGCGTATAACAGCTTCGCTGTAATATCTGCGGCTCGGAATCTGGCTTTCTAGTGCACAAACACGGGATCAAGAAATGGGTGTTCAGAGCTGCTCTCGTTCCATTTTCCTTGATGATGCACAGTGACGGCACGGAATTCGAAAATGCTTCGAAGTCCTAGGCCAGAATTAATTAAACATAATCGTTGTGACCACTAGAACAACAAAACGGCACCAATTTAAAGAAACTATAAATGAGTAGTTGTAGGGGGACTCCTGAAGTGCCCGACATCACAATTCCCCACCCTGGTCCTCTGAGCTCAATTTGATTCTGTCTAACTTAATACAAGGTTCCGCAGCTAAAAAAAAAAAAAAATTTTATAATTGGTTTATGGTTGTAGCCATTGTGAAATTAACTAAAGACATCTGGAAAATGTACTTCTGCACACGTTAGAAAGGTCAAAGGAAAAGAAGTCACGACAAATAGCTTCGGTATATCATAAATTAATACAGTAGACTCTCATTAAGTCAAACTCCTGGAAAACACAAATTTTGTTTGAATTATCAGAAGTTTGAATTACCATAGATTCATCTAAATATGATGCAAAATAAAATTATGATTCGTTACATGGACGGCTACACATACAATCAGATATTCGATGATTTCCTCTACACAAGCCTACTAATCATAGGCAGGTATACCACACGTGAAACATTGGTGAAATGTATGAGATAAGTTTCTCCATCCCCCAAAAATGTTGTTTATTGTGGACTGTTTAGATAGGATGCGACACCTCAAAACAAGATTAAGTTTGTTTATCCACCAAAAACAATTCCGAGGACACCTAAGCACTTCTTTCGAGTTGTGAATGCGAAAGCTTGAATGTTGTTCTTCCGCCCCCCTTACTTCGTCTGCGGTGTACTGGCTTGAACGACCACGTTTTGCTACTGCCGAGGTTGCGGCCGGCGGCCGAGCATGCGCTCTCATGAAGCGGCCACCAATGGCTATCAAGGAGCCATTTTGCTCAGCCAATGGGAGAATGGGCATTTCTTTCGTGTTTTTGTGCTGTTACAGACACCGCCGGCTCCGCTCCATGGGATAGTTAATGCTTTCGCATTAGAAGTTATTGTGGACTAACAGCCCCGTTAAGTGCGCTTCTTGCCAAGCACAGCTGCATCGCGGAAAAGCAACATCTGCAGAAGTGAGCTGCATGGGTGTTGCTTCTTTGCAGTGCACCGGTGCTCGGTATGAAGCGCGCTTAATGGGGCCGCTAAAACAAAAAGTGTGAATTACACGAAAACGCCTTTCGAATTAAGCGGTCAATAAATTACATTGAAAACATAGCGGGACAACCTAAATTTTGCAATTTGTTTGAATTAATCAAAAGTATGAAATATTCGAGTTTGAAATACCACGAGCCTAGTACTTACAAAAAATTGCTCTGACGTTGTACAAAAGAAGGCTCGAATGCTAATTCGAGCCAACAGAAGATTTCAAAAGAGTAAGTGGCCATTGTAAAAAGTAATGACAAAAGGTGTTGGAAACTGGGGGGGGGGGACCTCTGCTACTTGGAGCATTGAAATCATTAGAGCGAAATGCACCCCTCCCTCCAAAATGCAGCGTGGTGCAAAACTATTCGAAAGTTGAATCGAAGTGCCACTGCACTCACGCTGTCGAGTGTGAGCAGTCCGCTCTCGTCCAACTTGAAGTGGGCCTTGATGCCCTTAGGCTCGACCCCTTCCGTGTGCTTCTTTAACGCGTCGGCCACACCAGACAAACTCACAGTGCTGATGTTCAGAGACCCAAAGTGGCTGTAAAAGAAAAACAAATACTGTAAACTGACTTAATTTTCGCGGGCTCAAATTTTCGCAAATCGGGCCAAAGCTGGAAATTCGAAATTATTTGCGGGTTCTAATTTTCGCGAATCAAGTGTAGCTTCCGTAGCGTTCACATATTGCCCGAATTGTTCGCGGAATATATTTTCGCGAATTTTAGGCGATTCGCGAAATTTGCGAAAATTAGGTCCTCGCAAAAATTTAGTCGTTTAGAGTATATGGTATTAACCTACATTCTGCTCACCATACATTTAGCGTTTTGACATAGAAGGTAGGGCTGGGCTTCATGAGAAAAGCAACATGACATGCTCGACCAACAAGCAGGTAAAGGTCACAAAGCAACACCGCCACCTAGGGGCTATGTTGCTTCTGTGACCTTGATGTCAGAGTGTCATGTGACCTCGTGGAGTCATGTGACATCACACAGACACACTACAGCCTGCACCCGACTCACTTGCAACACATCCTGCACATCTCCGAGTTCATTATATATCACCGAGACACGCTCAATTTTTTTTTTAAGTGTTTAGAACTAATCTTTAGACTACTCGACCGCTTTAAGGAATTTGTATCCATTCCCCATTTCATTTGCAAGTATTAGAAAGTGCTAGAAAAAGTACAGATGGACATGGGACCCTAGCTGCCGTCATGTGCAGCCATAAAAGTGGTTAAGGCACACAGTTATATACCACAAGCAATCAGGGGCGGATTTAGAGGGGGGGTCCGGATGTCCTGACCCCCCTCTTGATTTCTGCATGTGTAAAATTTAGGGCGTAAAACAAAGGAGAGGGGGAGGGGGTTCCTAAACATATGGTACACTGACCAACACCTGACCCCCCCCTCAGGAAATTCCTGCATCCACCCCTGCAAGCAATCCACAAAAACAAAAAGAGTGAGGCAGCAAATGATATGTAAAGAGGAGTTTTTAAAGATATTCAACAAGAGATACCTCAGTTCCTCTTTGCTCATAAAGCTCAGGTCGCCATAGTTGATGGAAAATTCAAAGTCGGTAGTGTAGCGGGAGAAGGTCATGACTTTCTTCTGTGGGTACAGGTTGTTCCGGTAGAACAGAACTCGTCGCACCAGCTTCGTGCTTTTGACTCCATCAGTGTCCACTTCTCGGCTGAAGTCCACCTGAAACCATAGCATGACTGGGTCAGAAACAAGCTATACCCTGGGCATGTGACAAATGTAAAATATTCAAGAATCTATCAAATGAAAATAACAGAATATTGACCAGTACTGCCAACATGGTCAATTTCTACGGCCATGATTACACTGTCTCCAAGGATGCTATCGCAGTAGACACAGTATGTAGCCCCATTCCTACCAGGGACTGATCCATTCGTGTGAATTCTTTCATTAGCGAGCCTCTAACTAAAAATAATATGCCACTATTCCAGCAGTCATAAGACTTTAAGATTTATAATTCTTAATACAAGTCAGAATTTTAGCTTTTCATATTAATCTTCAGGAACATGCCATATCTAATTAAACAATTTGTGGCCCCGCATTATTTGTGCACCTCACACTTTAAAACCAAACTGAAACAACATCAACCCGAAACTGGAAAAAAGAAGTAAAAAGTTTACAGCAGTAGAAAAATAAAATAAAGGGTAGACAACATCACGCCTGCACACTAACTGTATTTTCATTTAGATGTTGAAATCAAATTCCCAGAAAAAATAACCTTAATCTGCTCTCATGATTTGCACGACTCTCTTAACCCCCACAGCTGTGTACCATTCTGCATCAATATCACATACGCGCCTAGCACGCTCGTGCGCCGGAAAGCAGCATTGACAGGCGTCCGACAACCTGCTTGGTGTCAGAGCGTCGCCAGCCCCTGTAGATGCTACAAATGGTGCCAGCGACGTTGGCACAGTCAGCGTCGTACGACTTCACGGTGTGGTGCAGATGGCACAAGAGCAGTCAGAAGAGCATACAAGTGTGGCCTTTGATAATGTATGTTTACCACCGTTCCCACCAGGCTCGTTCAATTTATCTGCACCTCTTGCACCGGTGCAGAAAAATGTAGGGCAGTGCACTTCCAATATGTGCATTGAGTTATGACCGGAAGTACACCGCCCTACACTTTTCTGCATCGGTGTAGGAGGGGCAGGTAAATTGAACAAGCCTACCGATTGTGCCCATGAAGGACAGCATCCGAGAATAAATACGTAGGATTGATCAAGAAAGAGAATATAGCACAGCTGCCAGAAAGCCTCAGATAAAAAGGACCTACCTGTGTTAATGGCAAAAAAGAAAAAAAAGCAGCAGCCAGTTTGCACTACAGCCCCTAAATAAGCTACGCTTCAGAGTAACGACACCTCGGCCATTTGGATTTGGATATGGATTTTGGATTTTACGGCTTTCCCCTTTGTGTCGGGTGATCACGGTTTTAGTGGATCCAGCCAGTCACCTCGGTGCTCAAGATCATTGTTGCAGTTGTCCGAAGTTTTGTCTGAAATCGCTAGAAACGCTTTTCCGTCCTCCAAGAACGCGAGAACACTTTGCGGCATAGCAAAACGACGTCGGCCGAGCTTTCCGACACCGCATCCACGGCTCGGGAAGTTGCATTTTCAAGTCGCAACGATCACCAGTAGTGCTCGCTCTGCTCTAGGCGTAGCTTATACGGTGGCTCTAGCCCGCATGGGGCCACGAACGACAGCGCCGGTGCCACTAGACGGCCTCGCCGGGGCCCACCTGAATGGGAAAGACGTTGGCCTCCTTGACGTGGAACACCTTGACCTTGAAGCCCTTGCTGAGGTAGGCCGCCTGGTAGGCGGCCCCCAGTGCTGCCGCCTCGTCGGCGTTCAGGCTCTTGCCCAGCTCCTTGTCCTTCAGGGCAGCCTGCAGCTCCTGCTGCACTCTCGGGATGCGGGTGCTGCCCCCCACCAGGATCACCTGGTCGATCTCGTCCTGCGGCGGGCGAGAAATGCCAGGGCAAGACCGGTCAGGCACCGGCTCCCATCTCAAGAGCTATTTCGACTCCAGAAAAGACCCTCCGATAGTCTGTGACGGAATGAGAACTGCGGGGACAAATTTCGGTTATCCCACCCCTAGCGCGAGCTTTTTATCTTCGACGACGCTTCGGCGTCTGCGAGCCTCGAGAGTAAAGCGACAAGCACTAGCTGGAGCCATTCCAAAGAGATGCCCTGCCATTCTCACTTTGTCGGTGGCTATGGAAGTTGCAGTTACTGCATGCCATATACCGTACTTACTCGCATAATGAACGCACTCGCACAATGAACGTTCCCCCCACAATGGGTAGCAAAATTTTGGCTTTTTTTCACTCTCGTAATGAACGCACCTCCAATTTCCGGCTCCACAAGCCTCGAATTGTGTCCAAGTTAGCTAGCTGTCAGGCCAAGTCAAGCCAAGCCACTCTCGTAATGGCTGCAACTGTGTGGCTGCGGAAGTGATCAACCGTAAAACCGAGCTGGGTGCACACTTGACGAAGCCTGGGTCGAGGAATTGCCCAGCCTCGGACATTCTTCGCCTATCGGATGTATTGATGTCATCAAGCACGCCGTCGTCTGTGGTCTAGTTGCGGACAGTGAAATTGTGAAAAGGTTAAGCCTAAGAATGGTCGCGTTGCTCTCCATGCTGAGTGAGCTTCGTAGGGCGCTTTTCCTTCGACACAAGGCACGCCGAAAGTGCCCTAAAAAGGTCTTCAATTTATAAAGCATGGTTTCTGTGGCGCATCCCCGACCAGCCGTGAGTATGACTCCATCAGTGGAGATGTGCCACAGTACCTTGCCGTGTCATATTGGCACCTAATACGACATTTGCACAAAGTGTGTAAATGCAAACATTTTACCCCACGTAACGAACGCACCCCCCAAATATTTGTCAATTTTCTGGGAAAAAAATAGTGTGTTCATTATGCGAGCAAATATGGTATACGTGGTTTGCACTAACGTCACACCTGCCGCCATTGTGGCGACGCTGCTGCCGAGCGTGGCGTACCCCAGGTGGCGTACGTCTTGCACTGCCAGGTTTTATTTTTCTTGGCAAGAACAAATAAGAATGACCACCAGCCGCATGCAACAACGTCACGCGATATCCATATATGGGTTAACCTCAAAATTAGTGCAAAAGCCCATGCACGAGCTTTATGATAAAATAGTAGTGACTGGGCTATATCGCGCGAAATGCCATTATCTGTGTTTCAGCAGACCTTTTACAGCGAAGCTGTCTACGGCTAAATTCTGGCAGATCGCCTCCGGGGTCAGACCGAGCGTAGACCAACAATTTTGTACAGTTAATGCTACAGACGTCGGCGCTGCGCACGTGCGCCTTCTTCGTATGAAAGATTCAAAGTAAATAACCAAAATAAAGCATTGAAGAGCACGCGTGTAAGATGCCATTTGTTTTAGACTTTTGCTTTAGAACAGTTAATGCTGCAGACGCATACGCCGCACGCGCGCGCCTTCCTTATGCGCGGCGTTTCTCTACCCCCCGACATTTCGCAATGCCGCGCGCTCTTCGGCGGCCACCTGCCGAAGATCGCACCACTGTCCTTGTCAGTTGGACTTCAGACTTCACATGGGTCGCACCCGTGTTGTATGTTCCGAAGAGTAGCAGCGGGAGTACGAGGACCGTCGGCACACCCAGAAGCGAGAATGGGCACGCCGCCAACGTGAAACCGCCGTTGCCATTGCTCCCAGCCCGACATAGCAAATCCCAACAGAGAGCCAGCTTCGCTGGGCTTCCCTCTTCACGGGGTGGGAGGGCTCTCAATTTTTTGGTTAAGATGCTACTGCAGTCTATCACTGACTAGCCTTTTTTCATTGATGATGATAATTTGTTCTTTGCCCGCTCTGTGAGAGCGTACGACATGCATGGGTTTAGTTAGTGCAAAGCCTTACATGTGGTACCATAAAGGGGCACTGACGTGGATTCTGAGATCGTCTATCTACCGCCATAACTCAATCTAAGGGCTCTAAGCATTCTAAAAAACCCGAAATTACATTCAAGAGCGGCCGATTTCCCCACTAAAAATTCAATCAAAGATCGTGCCACGCCCCCTTTTCTGCGTTGTGGCGCAAAACACCAGGGAGTGCCACCAAACAGGAAGGCAGCAGGGGAGGGCACGCGACAGTCAATCACGGGCGACGGCTTCCCGGCGGGCGCCCCTGGTGTTCTGCGCCACATCACAAAAAGAGGGGCATGGCACAATCTTCGATTGAACTTTTAATAGGGAAATCGGCCACTCTTGAACGTGATTTCGGATTTTTTACGATGCTTAGAGCCCGTAGATTGAGTTATGACAATAAATAGATTATCTCAGAATCCACTTGGGTGCCCCTTTAATATGCCAAGTGATGCCTAACCTTGTTCTGGAAGTTAGCCATAGCTAGGTTTAATGCTGAAGAAGGTACAGGTCCGAGCACATAAAGCAAAAAAAGTGTTAGGAGTTCAACGGCTCTCCATGCATCAAGCGCACTTTCACAGAGGTTAGTGCTTACACCATTCAGTTCAGTATGCTGTACAAAGCCTTGAAACGCAGCAGTGTAAAGGGTGCAACATATACGGGGGCTGTTCATTTTTTTTTTTACCTACAATGAGCTGGGTCAAATAAATAAGTGATGAAAGCTGTTTTAATATACACAAATTTAGGTACATACTGTAGCTACTTCTCCCCATAATCATTGTACAGATCTAAGCACCTATCATGATGTGGCACAATTTTTTCATGTCCTCCTCGAAGTAGGTTGTTACCAGTGTTCTTAATTCCAACATGTGTCAACAAGACTGTCGGCTGTCACAGACATTGTTGCCTGACCCCCATCATCATGGATGTTTGTTTTTCTTTTCGACACTTCATGCAGTTTCCTCTGTTCAGCGTTGCAAGTTTGTGGCAACTGACAGCCTTGTTGTTGTATCAAAAAGTAAATGGTGCAGGTATGCAGTTCTCACCAGGGTCATGCCCGAAGACTCCAGCACCCTGTGAATGGGGCCGGCGACTCGGCTGAACAGGTCCGAGCACAGTTCCTCGAACTCCGTGCGGGTGATGGGATGCTTGAAGTCAACATCCTCCATTACGTTCTCAACCTGCAGTACGGACAGTTTCATATTAGAAGATACAAGACAGCTAACAAGAAAAAAAAAGGGTGGTGTAAACTTAATTTTGCAGAATACAGATCATCTGACACAATGATACGAAGGTGCTCACGAGAAATTTAAAATCACAGACCTGAGCAACGTGCTCAGTGTTGGCACTGAGCACTTTCTTGACACGGTCAGCCTCTTTGTAAAGCTTAGCCAGACCCCGCTTGTTTTCAAACACGTCCTTGGACGTTTTCTTCATGGCGCTGAAGTCCTTTGCAAAACGCTCGCCCAGCCTCAGCTTGAACTCCAAGCCACCCAAGAATCGGTCATAGCTAGAAAGAACAGGAAACTGTCGTAAATGAGTAGTTTCAACTTCATAAATGTGCGTGCAACTATTGGCAGTAATCCCTTCTGTGGCCCTCTTTCAGCTAGGGCCAACAGGCTTATGCAATTAAAACAATGCGAAAGGACACATGGCAGCTAACTGTTTTGTCAGAGCCTGGACGATTCGAAATATGCCTTAAACTTTGAACAGTACCATATGGCAACTGGGATGCTCAATCTGTCTACAGCATGACAGGACAATCGACATAGGATCACTTTGCTTTCCAAGCTGACAAATAATTGACTAATCATGAGATTCTGCACCAGTAACTCAAAGTCAAAGTAACAAGCTAGCTTTTCTTTCTCTTGAATAAAACCAGACTCTTCTGCTTCTACTTCCATAGTGCATGGTTTCAAGTGTCTTTTGTTTCATCAGCCCTCAAAGTCACTGGGTGAGAGCAGGTCATAAGAAATTGAAGCAGGGGCTGCCCATCTAGTGCACACAAGCCTTCGAATCCGCGGACCTTAAAATAACAATGAAAGGCACTATGGAAGAGCAAACAGAACCTATAGCCTTTCAGTTACACATCAGTTTTTGCGATGCTAAGCAGAAGTGTACCGGATCTTCTCGTTCTTTTGCTTAGTTACCCTTTCTGTCCTGCACAATCACTTTTAGCATACAGATTAACCACTGGTCAACTAACCAGACTTTTCAGCTTAGTTTATCATTGTATCACCAGGAGAATGCAGTTTGGCAGTTCAAGCAAATGCCGCAAGAGGCCAACAGTGCCGAATAGCTCCCCTGGCGAGCAATTCAACCTGGTTGTCTACAGGAGCAAGTTGACGCGTCCACCACAATGAACTGAAAAGCTGCATTGGGCTGCATGTGGTGCTCTAGTTGCGGCTGCGGCCGCGCAAAGACCTCTGGGAAGGCAGCGGGCCGGCATCGTCGAGGCGTCTGCAGCGTCTGCTCGTCAGCTCCTGCCCGTGCATGCGCTTCTGCCTAACGGTCTCCGTGTGGCGCACGCGCAGTTTCGGTTGCCAGTTAAAAATAGAGTCGAATAGTGCTTCATCAAATGTAATTAAGCTTTCCAAAGGTTTGTGTAGGTACTGTGATACAAAGGAGAGAGGTAATTCCGGTTTAAACTTAAAAGTTTTGTTCTTTCGTTTCCCAACTGTCGATCGGTAACTTTCGTTCCTCTGTCAGCAGTCATTAACAAAGGAGGATTCCTCATATTATTGATATGCATGTTCAAATTTATGGATGTGCTCAATGGACTGCAAAGCACACTAGGATTCATTAAACAGCCCAATAAAACAATTTGCGAAAAAAGGATTTGTGTGGCTCATTTTGAGCCGGTCATCTTCACGAGCCAAAAGAGAAACCGTCTCAGGAAGAATGCGCGTTCCTCTGTCGCAATTCTTTTTCATGTCATGATAGCTCGTCATAATTGCTTCTCCTCCGTTTGCACATGTCCTGCTACATCGCACAATAGTGAATGTAAAACGCAGAACCGGATCGTTGAACCATCGCATTTGTTAAGATGCATAACTATCATGATTGTTTATTACCTCCGGTTTGCACTTGCTGAGATTGCTGAGACATCTTTTTGTAAATGTGAAAGTGATCTTCGAACCCTTGCATATGTATATTTTGCTAGTTGTTAGTTTTTCACCTCTTTGCATTTGAAACTTGTTCGTCGACTCATACTCATTTAATTCCCCTGTTTTGTGGGCATGCAAGAAAGGCCTTCAGAATGCGCTCCTTGGAAGAATCGGCAAAAAGGTAAGCGATCTCGGTTCTCAGTTGTCGATTCTTTAGAGCCAAGAGTTCTGAGGGATTTGAGAGACTTTAACGTGCCCTAAAACGGCATGTAAGTGTACATGTTTTTTCTTTGTATACTTGAAGAGTCAATAAAGACAGCAAAGTGATAGTTTGAAATGAATGTTTGACGTGCTAACTTTCAGTATTAAATTCATTAAATATGCAAATTGTGAAAATTCCACGCAAAAAAAAAAGGCTGCACAGACAACCAAAATTATTCTGTGCGTTCACTGCATAATTCTCAACATGGCGTCATTTCGCGTTTCGTGGGACTCGCGGGTGGCAGCGGACAACGGGCGTGGGACCTCTACTTGAGAACTGTCATTCACGGTACCGACGAATTCTGTCTTCCTTCGAAAAATTGACCGCATCTCCACGTGGTGAATGATGTTGATTGGGGCGAAGCTCCGGTGGTGCTTGTCTGCATAGACGCTGAGCCGTAGCATGCCGAGCCTTTCGTTCGTTTTCATCCGTGTCAGAAAGAGAATGTGTGGTATGGAACGTGGTTATATACGCATTTGAACATTTAACCGCAGCGCCCTCTCGTCTATAAACGTTGAGCCAATGCATGCAAAGTTTAACGCGATTATATACGCATTGGACCGCAGCGCCCTCTCCTGTACAGACGTTGAGCGGCTACATGCAACGTTTCATCCATGACACCCCAGCTCTTGAGTTACTACCACACCTCAGTGCCCCCTACTCGTCCTGCAGTCATGGCCGAGTAGTTAAGGCGATGGACTAGAAATCCATTAAGGTCTCCCCGTACAGGTTCGAATCCTGTCAACTGCGCAAACATTTTTTTTCTCTTTTTTTCCATCATTTTTTTTTTTATCTTTTTTTTTTTTTTCCCTACACGAGCATGTGAGCACGTGCTCATGTGCTCGTGAGCACATGAGCTCACGAGCAGCAGCAGGAGCACCGGACGGACATACAGACATGGCTAGCCCCTAAGGAGCTTCGCCCCTAAAACATATTTTGAGCAGCCACATTTGAGCAAGCACGCGTCCGTGGGACAGCTAGCGCCATTTATCGAGCTTTCCGAGTGGAAAATGATGTCTACAGGAGCTACGTCACAAAAGCGACATCACGCGAGAATGTCCTGTGTCTAGTACGTTTCGCTTGGGAAGGCTACAGCTGTGCACTCCTGTTATCACTTAAGGGACAACAGGAAAGGTTCTCGGACACGCTTAGAACTGGTTTTTAATTTCATTTATTTGACCCTAAATGTTCACGGGGGCCTCACATAAATATGCGTGTGTGCAAGTCTGGGCAAAGGGGGGAGGGGGGCAAAATTTAACTAGAAAATAAGACAATATAAAATATACACTAGGCTACATTTCTAACATATACAAACATGATATCAAATGGCGTGGAGAGTGGCAATGACAGATCGGAAAGTATCAACTTCTGAAATCCGAAAACTGTGCTCGGGCAGATCATTCATTTGGAAAAAGCCAATTGTAATTGTCAGAATTGCAATTGCAGTTGCCCGAAAACTGTGTTTAGGGTGTCCTCACCCAATGCCCTTGACAGAGAGTTGGGGCACAGTCTCGGACAGACCCTTCTCCTTGGACTTGACCGTCTGGTAGCTGACAATGGTGGCAGTGGTGCTCCCAGTGCCCATGTCGTAGAAGAGGATGTTGGTTGGGGTGTCGTTGAACTCTTTCCTCCTGAACACTCCATAGTTGAGAGCCACTGTGAGTGAGGGGGAAACATCACATCAATACGTGGCTTGCACATGACGTCATTTCCGATGACCTCCAGAGAAAAGAGGAAGAAGGAGCTCCCCTCTTATCAGGATCCTCCTCTGTGCCTCCCGGATATGCACAGACATCGCTATTCTCCTCCCAGAAGATTAAAGATTAACCTGTCACTCAAAATTCTTACAAAAGCAGCTTCCCTCTCCTCCTTTTACATGGTGGTCGAAGGTATGCGATGTGACGTCAGTGCAAGGAGCCTATAGGATGTTCGTACTGACAACCAAATAGATCAACGTTCGAAACATTCAATTGCACTACAGTAAATGCTTCGTGAAATGCACACAATAAAACAGGTAACTTCCCCTCCACTGGAATAGTTTTCTTAAGTACTAATGATTTAAAGGAAAGATGTCAGCTCACACAAAACATTTGAAATTTAAGTGAATGGCCATGGATTGAAGTAAAACATTGGGGAATGCAAACGTCTCTTTTCCAAGCAGACATACTACTTTCTAATTAAACCTAAATTAAGAAAACAAATAACCAATGCAGTAAATCTGAAAAAAAAAAAAAAAATTTAATGTTTCTATTACAATTAAAGGTCTAACAAAAATATATTTGATTATGAATTAAAAGACTGGCAGGAAAGTAAACTGACACAAACTTCAAAATATTTAAGTATACTGCCAAAAGGTAATTGGATAAACCATCAATGGACTCCTATCATTAGAAGAAAGGAAGCTAAGTGCCTACCTCCAGACAGCATATGAATTTGTCTGGTTTTACCCAAGCTAACATAACAACTTGATTCATGTTCCTGGTCAGCTTTTATTGCATCTTTTTTTTTTAATTCAAACACCAGTTCCAATGTTAGCCCATTCGCTACCAAAGCCGGCGAATCACCGGGCGTGCCGTCAGGGGTCATATTGCCAAAGCCGGCGATTCGCCGGGCTGCATGAATTTCTGTTTTAAAGCGCCATTCATAGATGACACGCTACATAGATTTGGGGTAGTGTAGCTAGATACATTGCCAACAGATGGTGAAAGTCGTTCTGTTCGCTTTGTTTGAGCTTGTTCTTTTGTGTGTTGTCTTCCCCGCTCGACCGCTGCCTGCTTGGAGAAGATGGCAGCGTCCAGTGTACAGTGAGGACTTTCTGACAATGAAATCGTAGATATCCTCTTCGAAAGTGATGATGACGGAACGTCTGGTGAGGATAGTGAGTATTCGGAGCCTTCTGTCGACGACGGGAGCGATTCCGACAGCAGTTCCGAGTCCGAATCACGACAAGATAGCACTGGTTGTGCGACGCCTAAGCGACTGAGGATGGAGTTTTTCAAGATTGTTTTTTTTCAAACAAGGAAGAATCTGTGAGGGCCTAGTGACTTGTGGGCTTGAAAAACCACATAAGCATGTAAATAAACATGTTTTCTTGTTTTCTGCACCGAGTTTTACCGTAAAAGCTTATTATACAACAAAACATGCGGCACAGACGGCCCGGCAGCGCGCGACGCAAGTAATAGCCAATGGGTTAAAAAAACAAAAATCTTGCAAAAAGGAAGATTACAAGGGTAAGCTTTCACATTCTTCCGCCGAAGGAAGAGGCATTAAAAGGCATTAAGGAGGTTTACAAATTCATATTTTATGGTGTTAACTCAGACTTCATGCTCTATGTATCCTGAAAGAACTCAAAATTAGTATCCTGAATAGTTCATTCAAACATGTCATCACAGTTTGCAACACACCCCTTTTTCTGCAAAAAAAAAAAAAGTCCCTTTTCTGCCAAAAAAAAGCATGTCACAATCTTTGATTATTTGTTTAATAGGAAAATAGGCCATGTATGATTGTCATTTTGAGGGTTGTAGGATGCTCAGAGTGCAGACGTTGAGTTATTGCTGCACAAAGAAGAACTCAAAAACATCCTTAGTGCTCCTTTAGAAAACTCTGCAAGACACCACAAAGGGTTGTGGAAAGCATGACAAAAAGCACTTATACATATACAAGCTCTGAAAATGTTTGCGTAACTCAAAACAATTTCAAAAGCTATATGCTAAGCCCAAATCTCCTACTAAAGTATGCAAAACCCGAAAAAAAAAAAAAAAAAAAAAAAAAAAGAAACAATGCATTAAAGAAGCTTTAAGGGTCCAATATCTACACAATAAAACAATGGCAGAAGTCTAACCTCTGGAAGTAATGAAATATAACATGTCTTCTCTCAAACTATTTTTGTACACTTGATACAGACTTCAAAAGATCCAAGAGAACTGTCAATCTAAATGCAACACGACTAGTGTACTAGTACTCCAAAAGCTCCTTGAAGAATGCTGAGCTCCCTTCCTGCCCTAAATATTGTGAACAGAAAAATATCAAAAGAAAAACCATGTTCAAAGCGTCGCTATAGAGAAGAGGAGACTCTTACCGGCAGTGTTGTCTCCCAAAAGCTGAAGCAGCTTGAGCCCAGCGAGACTGACAGCTCGAGCCAGAGCCCGCCTTTCAGCTTGGTTGAAGTAGGCCGGCACTGTCACCACTGCATCCTTAATCGGCTGACCTGGAGTACAAAACACAAAGCATTACTGCATCATTTCTTTTACTTAGACATGTGTATGTGTCAAAAAAATATCTCAGAAATTAGCTATGAGTTCAAGTCCCTGTTTTGAGGTAGTTTTGCTCCAGTGTACTTTGACTCCCACTACTTCTCACACTGCTGCCATGAGAATCCCTTCAGTGCCAAATCTCAAAGAAGCTTTCTCATTCAGGAGTCCTAGGTTTTGATAGTCAGAAATGTCCCCTCGATTGCTTAAAAACAGGCATATCTTTTTTGGAGAAAAAGGAGCTTCATTGTGGGGTATGCATTAAAGTGGGACGTCATCGTGAGGAAGAATTTGACCACAAAATTGGATAAGCTGCTCAACTCTTCTTTTCGGTGTGCTTGTTTGCTTAGACAAGGTAATGGTTTGCTAGATCGTGACATATTTCTTCAATGTGGTTAGTGTTGTTAAATGGAGAGACTACAGGAGAGTACAGCCAGCTTTGCAGGAGGCTCTCTGTGGATCTGAACACCATACCTCAGAAACTGTGGACACAGCGTAAATGCATCTAAAGGCACCAGAAGTCGCAGCTTCGACTGCTCTGGTCCTGTGTGCTCCACAACAGCCGGAGTGCCCCAGTGTTTTGGCACATCTGTTACCCTTTCTCTCCGATCACATTGAGGGTAGAGTGACCATAAGGAGAATGCCAGAAGCCCCAGACTTTAAACATGCCAACCCTGTAAACCCTTTATCGTGCCAAACAGCCCCTTTTTATCGGTAGTGTCTCCTTCATGTCTGTATTTACTTCTTTTTCCATCGCTTGAAATGTAGGGAAGTCTTGTAAATTGTGTGCTTGCCCAGAGCTCCTAAGTCTTCCTGTTGTGAAATGGAACTGGTATTTTTCCTTCTGAGGAATAACACCCGAGTGCCCGAAAATCAATTTTGTTGCTTTCAACCTTTTTTTTTTTTTAATTAAGTGTTACGGCATGTTCAGAAAACTTCTATTGTTTCCCTCCAACCAACTGGAGAGTAAGCACTCTCGTATGATAACACATGCACCAGCGATAGTGTCTAAATATCTTTACCAATCCTTACGAGAGTACTTCCGCTGGCACGCTGGTACCATCTATGAGGTGACCCTGGAACTGCATTTCACTAGAGCAGAGGTTTTGCGATATTTGCGAGGTCAAATGTACATACTATTAATAAAAAATGGTAGTTTATAACATTGTCAAAAAATGTTCGAGCCAAGAAAGAAAAAAAGAATGAGCAAAAAGATACAGGAAATATACGAAAACTGAAAGTGTTATAGTATAGTATTTAGTTGCACCAAAATCCTTTTGAATCAGGGTGGTCGTCACCGAGGGGCGTCGCAGGTGCGGTTTAGAAACATTTAGAAATTAAAAATCAAGGTTCGTCGTCAGTAGGACGTCGCCTCGCAGCCACCCGACAGATGGCGCCAGTTTGTTTCCTCGTCGTAAGAGATTTTAGGGTTTTAAGGCACATGGTCGTAAGCAGTTGCAAGTGTGTGTAAAAGAAACTTGAACACCCCCATTTTAGGGCCATCCAACGGGAAAGTGTGCACGTCTGCAGCAGACAACATGAGGAAAGGAGAGAGAAGTAAGCGGCCCACCGGCTGCGGTCGAAGCCAGGTCCTTGGCATAGCTGAGGATCATGCCCAGCAGCTCCTCGGGGCTGAAGGTCATGCCCTCGGGGTGGCGGAAGAGCACTCCCCCCGTCTGGGGATCTGCCTCCAGGGTGTAAAAGGGAAATCGCCTCTCAAACACCTTCACCTACGGGGTTGTCCCTCGTCTTGCCCAGCAGGTCCAGGAAGTGCGAGAAGCTCTTCTCGGGGAAGCGAACTCCCTGCACACGGAAATACAGAAGAGCAGCTGCTTGGAGTGGCTGCTCAACACCGGACTTGTCTCCATGCGCAAAGTATGCAGTTTCGTAATTGCACCAGAGAAAGTTTCTTTCCGAGAGACACGTCAGAAAAAGAAGGCTGCACGAGCGGACCCGACGCCGTAAAAATCGGCGCCCACACGTAGAAAGCTCAATCTTTCGCCAAATGTGCACCGAACAAGTCAGTTTTACCGTATAAATTTCAAGGATGTAGTTCTCTTGTAAAAAGCAAGACCAACAAGCTTGCAAAAGACAATGTCGGGCACGTTCGCAGACAACAGAGTTAGCGATGCTATTAACTTGTGCCACCATCTCCCAATAGGTGCAGCGAGCAGGCGACACATTTTGTTGTGCCCGTCGGGAAATGGCGAGTTAATAGCGTTGCTAACTCGGTCGTCTGCGGACGCGCCCGACGTCGACTTTGGCAAGTTTGTTTTACACGAAGAGAACTACGCCTAGAAATTTCGCACGGCAAAACTGACCTGCTCAGTGCACATTCGGTGAAAGGTTAGTTTCCTAGGTGCGGCTGCCGATTTTTCCGGCTCGTTTGACAGCATCGGGTCCGCTTGTGCCACCCTAAGGATCCCAGTGGTGGCTCTCTCTGCCTTTGCAATGCCCGATTATCTTCAGTGCAAAATACATCCACCCTCACCCATTAGCGCTACTAAACATAATGCAAAAACACCGCTAGAGTCACTGACAGAGTGAGAACAGCAGGGCGTGTCTTTCAAACACCCCGCCTCCCGCATGCGCTTAATGCCTTCTACTGTGCTTTGGCCGCATGCACATGCTTGAGGTGCACGAGACACAGAAGCTTTGTTGAAGGTAGGAAACTCGCACTGGAGATGGGACAATCGCTCTCACCTTGTCAGTGACCATAGGTTAGAATGCCACTTTTTATTTTTTTATATTTAGAGGATAATATAAAAAGAAGCTGAAGCACTTCAAGAGATCCGAGTTAGGAGTGGACTTTTTAAAGATTTTGTCCCCCAAGTTCAGTTATCGCACTCAAAGCAGCCAGAAATGTAATACCACGGTCAGACGAGCCAATTTAAATTTAGTGCACTTCAACGGAGTACACTTCGCCTTTAGTGTCATTTGTGTAGTGTGCCACACGGTTTCTTTCTGAAGAACACACTCGGCTTCAAGTGAGTTTGCTCCTACTTCATCTTGGCTTGTGATGACAAATCAGAATCATACAATTGGTGTAAATATTGTCAATCAACGTAACATTGTCTCGTAACGTGTCTTTATTAAAAATACTAAAGATTGCCGAGACATTTATGTCTTTACTTTAACATTTTAGACGTCTAATAGTACTTCATCCATCATTATTGTCATCATTTCCGAGTGAAACTAATTTATCCCGTGCAGCACCGAAACACTTGAAGTGACATTCGGTAAGCTGAAGTGAACTTCGTTGAGGTGTACTATATAAGCCCGTATGACTGGGATATAAATTAGTCTGTCTGACAGGGGTATAAAGCATATGTATCTTTTGATGCTGGGCACGCGCGAATATCTCTGCAGCCTGTCATCCGTCCAAAACGTAGCGACATCATCGTCGGCATCCCCGAGCGAGCTTAATGGTGAGCAAGGGTTGCATGACCCCGCCGATGGTGTAACATTTGCTCCTTTTTTCTCTCCACTCTCGTTCTTGGCACACCACGACGACCACGGCTACAACAAAATTTTAATTGCCGATTACGACGCTCCTTTTAATAAAAAATTTAATAAGACTTAAGTCATAATTTTTAAAGTGCTTTTAAAAATTATGCTTTTACATTTTTACTATACTTTTAAAAATGTAAAAGTATTGATATACATCAATACTTTTACATTTTTTTCTAAATTCAAGGACCTCTTCAGCTTGAAGGTAAAAAAATAAAAAAGAACAAAGTATAAATTATTTAAATGTCCTCGTCCTTAGCGCTTCAGTGTTTATTATGAACAAAGCCTAGTATGCAGGAAAAACAAACAGCTTTACAGATTAAGTTCAAGGGAGAAAAGGTAAACAAGCCCATAAACAGGCATTTAAACAATACAATATACAGGAAGCAAACTCAACCATCAATGTTCCGTGACACTTTATCCAAGTACAAACAGAGAGAGCAGTCCTCATTCAGTTTCTCAAGTTTGCTAGTTATTCTAGCTATGGCCAAATATGCTGGATTACGGCGACTCTGCTAGGAAATTGCAGCAATTTGGCAACAGGACGATGCTCTGCATGGCAACTGCCCATTCAAATACGTAAAGCAGAACATTTTACGAGTTCTCAAACAAGCTAACATCTTGAAAACGCACCGTGGAGATGGCTTGGTCCCCGAAGTGTCGCTCACCCTCTCGAAATGCTATGGCTACTGGAGTTTTTCTTTGCGAGTCCCTGGAAGGCAGATTAGGCAAAGTTTTAGATAATGCTGATAGTAACAAGCAGAAAAAAGAAAGTAGAATGCTTTGAATGAAAACTTACTTGTTCAATGCAATTTCCATAGGAACTCCAGGCTTTAAAAAGAGAAAGGCAAGGTTTTTTAGAAGGCAGCCGATTTCATCAACAGGTTATTCTAGCTACAAAATAGGAAGTAATAGTTTGATACTCAAAAGACATGAGAAAGCAACTATAAAGAGAGCTCGGTGTGAAGTGGTAGAGAAATGTAAAAATAAAATAGTAAACAAACAATTTGTGTTATGTCAATAACTTCTGGCACATGTGGAAAAAAAAGATCTGCTAATCATTCTGCAAATGGCCCTCCTATATAGACTGCAATTTTGCAAGGTTCAGTACATTTGATTGCAAAACATAGGCATAGGGCAATTTGAAAAGTATTGGGTATAAGCTCACCAAGGTTCATTGTTTATACACTGGTATCCTTTCCCCTCAGTTAGTAGCCAGTAAACATGTGCAGTTACAATCACACTTAACTGATGCGTGATCACACATTTTTCTGTGTGGGGCAGTAAACTGATGGCAGCTGGTGAAACCAATTGGCAACCAATTCTAAAGCAATTATGTCCTGAAGGGGCACATGATTGCTTCAGATTGTTTGGCAGTCTGCCCAGGGGTGCCACAGAGAAATAGACCAGTGTGTTGATTGCATGCGATTATTGCTTCAACGACAACACACTATTAAGAAAGCACCCAGTGTTCATTGTATCCTTTAATTATGTGGTCCAAGTTCAAATTCTCTACAATAAAAAAAAAAATCCTCTATAGTCTGTTGCAACTCAAAAAGGTAGGGCGAGGGAAAGAAAGCCGGGTAGGAGGAAGCAGACGGAATGCTAGAGAGGAGAGGGGGAAACCTCTTCCTCTCTTTAGCGCTTTGTCTGCCTCCCCTTCCCCCGCCCTACCCTCTTGAGTTGCAACGGACTATAGTTCACATTTTCCCTAGTAAAGATATTAAAAAGTGTAACCACACATTCTTACAAGAAATAACAACAGCCAGGTGGCCTTTTTCCGGTGAGCATGTTGCAAGATGCCATATTCTAAGTTAGAATTAAACTACCATGCTCCCTATATACAGAGCGGTCCACTTTTAAAGGGAACACCAGAACGCGTGGCCGGCGCTTCACACTGCTGTAGCAGACGACGTGCTGCACGCACCGCCTCTAGTGCTCACTGCAACTGCGCCAAGCTCCCACAGGCGCCCGCAGTCGGTGCAGCGCGAAGCGCCGCCCACGCGTTCTGGTGTTCCCTTTAAAAGTGGACCGCTCTGTACACATGGATGTGCCCGATGAAATGTCACCAATTAGTTTCACTGGCTGTCATCACTCTAGCATCCCGCAGAGAAACATGCATAGTTGTGCACTCTATGAAATGTGATTGTGATAGTTCAATTTAATTTCTCACAGTTATGTCACCGATTTGATGCTTCACACACTAGGATGCATATGTATTCTCAGTGCAATACAAACACTCATTTACACACACACTTACAGAGACAATTGCTACTTTCATCCATTCTGTACCCAAGTCCACAGACATGACAGCGATGCATTCAACTGAAAAAAAAAAATGGAAGGAATTAATTTATTAGTGCAACATTTTACTTTTAAGAAGCAGCAGAGAATACTATTCTGGCTCAAGCATCACTCATTACAACCAGTTTGCACTGTTTCACAAAAAGAAGTTAGCATGTGCAAACACTTTAAAAGACGTGCGGGCGAAAACTACCAACACATCAAATGAGTAAGAATCGGATATTTTACACAGTCCATCCTGCTTCAGTAGACCAAAAAGACCACTGGAAAGAGATCTGGAACAGGCTTCAACTTCAAATAATTCACGTTTCATTTTCTTTAAATATAACTGCCCGAATTCTACAATCTGTAAAATAAAATAGAAAGTACAGCTGTAATTCCGTTATTGTGGTTTTGCGCATTGATCGAAGTTCATCATCTTGGGATCGCTTCTCGCTTTCTCGAAAGATCCACGTATCGAGTTGATCGTTTCGTGTAGCCTGGCAAAAACGAAAACACATCTGGGTGAAGACAAGTACTTCTCTGACGACACAAAATTTAAAAATATGGGTACACAATGCACGGTCGATGATCACCTAGCTGTACTGATCAAAGGGCAACAGCAGTTGACAGAAAGCCGAGAAGATCTCAAACAGCTGTAACCGCTTTTGATGAAGGAATTGTCGCAATATCAAAAGCAGGCATGTATATATACATGGCCACAGTCTAAGGAGACGAAGAGCTTACCTTTTCTAACATGAACTAAACACAACGTGATGAAATACCAGGTGAGCCACAGACGAGATTGTGATGCAAAGGCCATGGCTACTGACTCGATAGTAGCTGCAACGAATAAACAAAAGGAAACCCGTTTTACATAAAACTCTGATTAATACATCTTCGAAATCTAATATAGTTAACCGCTATGTTGTAGCGAGTCACTTTTAAGAGAGATGAGCGTAAAGCATGTTAGCAGTTCGACATGTCGTCGGTGTTCATTCATTGAAGGAACACCACTGCGGTCGAATTGGTCTCGAAAATTCTACCTTCGCTATGCGACGATGATTCTGTCCTATCATCGCTAGAATAAGAAACGTTCGAACTTACCTACTGTACTATAATCTATAAATATGATTAGGCGATATTAAACATGACGGGCACATGCACTGGTGTGCCGGTAAACGAAAATCGCGACTTTTAATGATGGCCGGGGAATGTGGCGAAGGGTGATTGGGCTGTCCATACCGGATATCCGGGGGAATGACACGTGGATCCGTGGATCATATGTTTCATACGTTTCCTAGCTCGACGGTGTGCTTGTGCGGCTGCTGTGGTCAGCTCGGCGGCGCGAAATGTGTCACGTCAATTTTTTCTGAATTAGGTCAGCTTCCGTGATTTCGAGGGCCAGTTTGCCTTTTCCCAAAAGGCGGCCCAAACTTTCCTGTATCTTGGTTTTCC
>JABSTQ010005270.1:0-36309 GCA_013358835.2 Ixodes persulcatus
TGGTTCTGAAAACTGCAGCCTGAAGCTTTCAGAATTAGTGCTGCACAGGCTCGCAGCTCATTGACATCGTTTGTCAACAGTGAATAAAATTTCCCAAGGAACGGAAGTTGCCAAACGCCGCTCACCTATTCTTCCCTCTCTCTTCCTCGCTCCCTCTCCAACTCCTCTTCTCCCATCCTTCCCCCGCGTAACTTGTCCTCCCCATCTGCCTCCCTCCCCCTCGCTCCCCTTCTGGTCCCCTTCCTTGTTATACACGTGCATTCCATCCCTCTCTCTCTTTTTGTCATCACTCCCACATTCTCCTACGATACGCTCTCTCCTTTTTCCTTCCTCGCCCTACCCTCCTTTGTCATGTGAACCACCGAATCAGTTTCCCGCTAAATCTAGCGGGGAAAATACTTCACGTGACAAGCCAATTTATGTCCTATTGTTCTTCTCATCCCTTCCTCCTCCCCTCCCAATCCTCTAATCAACCTCCTACAATGCCCCCCTCCTCCCCATCTGCCGCACTCTCCCTCCGCCTCCTCACCCCCTTGTATTCATCCCATTCCCTTCGCCCATCCTCCTTCCCCTTGTGACCTTCATCCCCATCACTCACAATTGAAAAAAATAGAGGTTATTCACTTTCGGAACGGCTGTTTAATGACTTCAAGGAATTAATACAATCGCTCCTAAAAACTGTCTTTCATGCATTATAGAACTTTGGTGGCTGCCAATATTTTTATCCAGACCGAAAAAAAAAACAAAAAATAAAACGCCATGCACTGAAAGCGCATGTTATTTTGTTCCGTGCCCATTAAAGAGCCTAAAATGCAGCATTATGATAGCAACTTAACCTCACTAAACTACAAATAATGCGATATATCTTTAATTGATTAAGTTAGTGAAGTACTCGTGCCGTGAAATTATTAGAACCATATTTGAAGAAGAAAAAATATTTCGGAAGTTCTGTGAGTAGAGCGATACAATGTGGTTATAAAATTGAAGAGCCGGTTGACATGTTTTAAGCTGCGATAGTGCTATGATGAATGGAAGTCATTTAAACGGCTCCGATGTAAAATCAAAAACTTTACATGAAGGTAAACATATTCGACAAAGATATGTCTGGTTGGGTAAAATGACCAAAGTAAAAGAGAATTCTCAAACCACAAAACCGTAAAAAAAAAAAAAAAACTCCCGACGTTTCGAAGCCTACTTGGCTCCTTCTTCAGGGGTGGCTATAGTTCCTATGGGACAGACACAGCTTCAACCTCTTCGTCTTTTTAAATGAGTAAACATTATGTTCTCTTTTTAAGTAGACGGTGTTTTGGTCACCGTTCTGGTAACGTGACGTAGACCTTTGGCGTACACAGATGGCAAGGCACCTAGGGATCTTTTGATGTTTCCTGTCGTCTGTTGGATGCGCCAAGATTCTGAAAGAATCTTTTTTTGGAAATTTGGCTCGGTGTCAATCACGTGCGCATCAGCGAAGTCAATCGGATGGTCACGCGCTTCGCATTGTTCAACAACGGCGCTGAGTTCACGGTCGAAGTTATGCAAGTCGTTCCTGTGCTGGCGCATTCTTTCGTGAAAGTTCTTTGTCTCGCCGATATAGGTGGCTGGGCACTCTTTGCATGGGATCTTGTATACCGCTGCCTGTGCTCTTTCTCTTCATAGTCGGTTTTTGGGTCTTGGCATTAACCGTCCCAGTGTGGACAACGGCTTGTGGGCCACCTGAATGTCTTGTTTTCGCAGTACGCGTGCCAGCGAAGGGACCAGCGAAGTGACAACTGCTGCCAAAAAGGGTACACTCCAACGTCTCGATTCCATGTGCTTTGCTCGAACGATTTGATTGATTTGTTGTTGCTGAAACACTCGATTTTTGTAAATTTCTTTTTTTACTTTTTTTTCAATAACATTGGTTTCATGTGCGACACAGGATCAAAGGTACAAGTGAATTCGAGTTTCCAGGAAAAAGTTCAGAAAGGAACGGTTGTGCTTGTCACGTGTCCAACATTGATAGCCTGGCGACCGGCTAGGATGTAGGCCCACCAGACACAGATGGAGCCGACGGGCCGCTTAAATGCCCGGACATGTCCTGAGGAGGTGCGTGACATCCGCTTCTTGGACTGGGGTGGGGCGAAAGGGACAGCAGGTAGACGCCGTGGTGTGACCTTACCTGGCGTGGACATCCGGTGCGATCGCTGTATTCACACGAACTCTTCGTAGCGAAACCTTATTTGGCGGGTAAGACCGCCAGGGATGTTGGAAACACGCCGAGGAATAAAAGCTCTTGTGGTGCACCGCAGAGTCTTATCCGTGGCCGGCAACTTAAAGACCGACCTACGGAACTATTTTCCGCAAGGTAGGAAAATGCCCCTCGCGCCCCTCCTCTTCTCACCCTCTCCCAAAAGTCACGTGATGGCAGGGGCTTCTTTCGTGTCGGCTTAAGCCCCCGCCATCACGTGACTTTTGGAAGAAGGTGAGAAGAGGAGGGGCGCGAGGGGCATTTTCCTACCTTGCGGAAAATGGTTCCGTAGGTCGGTCTTTAAGAAGAGGAAGCGGGTAGACCACCGCCTGAAGATGACAGGCAGTCGGCATTCCGCGACATGAGCAGGAACGCTATAAACCTATAACGGCGAATCCAGCAGTATCGTACAAGGCAGGGACTTTCTACCGCAAACCCACAAAAGTTCGTTGACACGCACTAGGAGTAGTAGAAACGACGTAGGACGTGGACACTCTGCATCGAGTCTGTCTAGAAAAAGGCACTGGGAGGGCGAAGACTAGCGATACAAGGCGAAATATCGGTCAGACTGTCCCGGAGGGCCATCAACATATCCACCACCGAGAGTAGAGGTGTCTTCATGAGGTACGAGCACGTTTGGTTTACGGTCGAAATGGAGGGGCAAACGAGGCCTGTATAGAGCCGTGAGTCAGTTACTCGAGCATCCAGATAGGGTAGCAGGTCAGCGTCCTCCAAAACCGATTAGGGACGAGGAAGCATAGTAAGACTCGTCGGAACAGAACTGACGAGCCTGGCGGAGGCCGCCGCTACGTAAGGGATAAGGCTCATAGTGGCGGCCTAAGCATCTGATAAAGTGTTTTATATCATAAATCATGAAATTCTCTTCGCTAAACTAGAGCATTACGGTGTACGAGGGTATGCCCTAAATCTTGTTAAGTCATATCTGAGCTGGCGATTTTAATATGTTGTTATGAATCACTGCCCCTCAAATACCCTCCAAATTTGGAAGGGCGTCCCTCAGGGTAGCATTTTAGGGCCACCACTATTGAATGTGGATATAAATGACACTTAAAATATTAGCCCTTTAGCAAAATACGTTGTATATGCAGACGACACGAGCCTTTTTTTTTTCTTCTTCCAATATCGAACAACTGAACCTTATTGCAAACAGTGCATTGATATTATTAACGTGATGGCCATTTGTCATTTCGTTAAAAATAAATAAGCCTAAAGAAAACTAAAGCAATAAATTTCCGCCCTAAAGAAAAGCTTGTAATCAATCCACCAGTTATATTTTTGAATTATACTGTAATTGAGTACGTGGAGAGTTTTCGATCCATCGGTGTAACCGTTTCTGCAACAAAAGCATATGGGATGCCCATATAACTGAGCTTTGCATTGCCCTTTCTAGAACAGTTGGTATTATTTCTCGTCATAGAAAAGTTGATAGTACTTCTCGACTATGAAAACAAAGCTACTTTGTGTTACATAATTTTTTTATTTATACCTAAACTATCGTTTCTTTAACGAGGGAACTACCGTATCTAATACACAAAAGCTCATTACCTTACAAAAAAAATTGCTTCGTGTTATTACAAATACCCCATAGAATTCCCTTACGAGGTGGACCTTTTACCGTTTAAAATTGTGCTTGTAAACAATTTATTCAATTATAGATTTGCACGTTTTTACAAAAAAATAAATGTGAACAATTATCTTTTTTTTCAGTTTTGTAATATATGTGCCTTATTTTGCCCACTATAAAACTAGAAAAAAATCATTTTTTACTGCCCAGATGCAGAACAAAATATGGCTTTGCTATGCTTAGTTATAACTTGTTTAAATTTTTGAATTCTCGATTTAGTGATTTTTTTAACGATATGTCCCTTTCTACAGTTAGTAACTATTTTTGTAACTCAATATTGTTTCAGCTGTATGTTCACTAATCTGTTTATTTATGTAAAAGTAAAATTTGTGTCGCGCGTATTGTGTAAATATATAATTTTGTTGCATAGCACTATGTGTGTGTGTTTTCCCTGCTGACTTGTAAAGTGCGGTGAGGCTAATCAAGCAGTATAAACTGCTATTTTCTCGCCACCTTAGTTTGTCCTTTCAAACTGAATATATGTTGATTGATTGATTTGGTTTATGTCATGTGCCAAGGAAGCTGCCGAAGACACTACGCCAGGATTCAAAGCATGAACTTGACGTCGTTGGTGGATCAGATTGTTCAATCTGTTCAACTGTGCCTCAGCCCGAAGTGTTGGGATCCGTGTTAGCCAGGGCAGGTCTGTAACGACCCTGATGGCTCCGCACTTAAGGGTTTCCAATCGGGCGCATTCGGATTTTGTGAGGGGATTAAACTGAGCATGGTAGACAAGATGATGCTGGAAGACCGAGTGAAACAACATCCAGAAAATGCGAAAACACCTTCCTCCCTCCCTTTCAGACCGCTGGTAGACACGGCGAAACAGGTGCAGCATGCCTGAAAGCTGAGTTACGAGCGGCGAGGAGCCACAGCGACGCCGTGCCAGAGGAAGTCAAGTTCACTCTGAGCACGCGTAGTGTCGACACCTCCGTTATGGCTTGATCCGCGAGGATAAGGCTGAGAGGTTTTTGGCGGAGCCTTTGGCGATTCCAACTGTTAGCAATGAATAGGTCAGCGTTCTTTTCGGATGATAGGGTAAGTCCTAGCGAATTGCACCAGGATAGAGTAGCATCCAGCGCCATCTGCAGGCCCCGTGTCTGTCGTTCCGGAGACGTGAGTGATCCACGATGTCACATCATCCACGCTCATCAGAAAGTGAACATTCGGGATAGCCAAAAAGTCCCAATCCAATGCTAGGAGTGCCCTATTGAAAAGCAGCGGGCAAGGACAGAACCTTGCAGCTTCCCCGCTTTAGCATAAACTGTCCAAATTCGGTTCCAACCAGGCACACCGAAAAAGAGCCATGTTGAAGAAAGAAGCGCACAAAGGGGCAAGCTCTGCCAGATAGATGGCGTCATTGAATAATGCAAAGAATAACCTGGTGGCTCACGTTATCGTATGCCCGGTGTACGTCCATTGGGAGCAACGTGCGCATTCAGTGGGAGCGGCCAGCAATGAGGACGGCAGACGAAAGATGGTCCAAGCCGTCCTCAGTACCCAAGTGAGGCTGGAATTTAATCTGGTCCGGGTGGTATTATACAAAGTGCCCGAGCCAGCATCTGAGGCGCGTTTATGAGGACGGATCTTGTTTAAAAGTTGGGAAGACAAACACTTCAGGTTGGCATGTTTGGGGCGTTAAGGAGCACGGATTGAGCGGCCATAAAGGTGTCCGTCACTAGTCGGCACTGTGTGCTGGCAGAGGAGTAACCCAATCAATATGTGAGGTATCAAAGTCACCGGCCACAAATACGGGGTGACCAGATTATGTTTGGCGCAGATAGCGAAGTCAGCCTAGGCGAACGCCACTCTCCCACCCTAATGTTGCACATAACACGATACACAATTAACGTCCATGTGAGACAGGCGCACAAGCACCGCGAACATTTCCAGCCGCTGGGTACTCCACGAAGCAAGGGGTATTGGCGTCGGAGGGTATCTAGTGTTAACATACACCGCTGCTTTGCCAGGGTTTGCCGAGGAAGTTTTACTGTGACGATCCATAAAGTACGGGGGATGTAGGCCGTACACAAGGAGAGGCGCGGGAGCCGGTTAGATTCCTGAAGAAGCAGCACCCAAGTAAAAAAAAAAAAAAGAAAAAAAAAAACTTTCGATGGCTATTTTGGTGATGGTGCTCCACAACTTTGCCTCTCAAACATCGACAGTTCCCTTCCTAAACTCCTGGGAGTGCCGTGGGAGGGGCGGAAGATTTCATTGGAGAAGCTTACGGTAAGTTGTAGGTATATTGCATATATTATGTCACTCTCGAACATTTAAAATTAATTTATATTGTTTCGGTAATTCTAGAGTGAAAAGTGATAATACAGTTTCAATTTGAACAGCAATACATTGAGAATTAATTCTATAACTGATATGATTATTGTGTAAGGAGAATTATACCAATTCAATATTTATGCTAAAAAAAGTCATATTGCTGTAACTAATTACACACAAGAGTATCTAGAATACACTTTGGATAACTTCGAGATTATAGACCATGTACATTACACAACACTGAAGCGATAAATGAGATTCCCCTCAACGTACTCCCACAACCATTAGTAATGAATGTAATAAACTGCCAGAAATGTTGATAATAGACATAATAAATAAAAACAAAAACATTGCTAGTTTGTCAATCACTCCCTGCATTTGCGAAGTGCTTTCAGGCTGCGTTGAATATCGTTCGCTTTACTTTAACACAAACTACCCTGTGACGCGCGAAATATCTCGACCTTGAATTTATATTGGGATGTACCCAGACATGTTTTTTTTTTAAATAACAATCTTTCGTGTAAGATTAAGTATCTTTTTATCGTCTTCATGTGTACGGCCGAATACGCCTTTTTCTTGCTTTCACTTTGGTAGGGTGGCAAAAGCCATCTAAATTTTTGTCAAAGTTATTTTGTGCTTTCACAAAAGGCGAAGAGAAACAAGTCTGACATTAAAATTAATAAAGACTTGAATCTACATTTATTATAGAGTTACGTTTGAAATATCAAGATTATACTGGTGACTGGCACTCTGGCTACAAACGTTCTTGAACATATTTATTTATTACTTTATGATATTTCACTGACAGACAATGAAGGCATCTTAACCTATATTATATCCTTGTTCGCATATTAGGATTGATTATAAGGCTTATTAAATGTTTCGCTTATTTTGCTACAGTTTCATTGTGAAATGAATATGCTACAAGCGCTCCATTGGGATTTAAAAATGGATGAAGGACTCACCTGCAGCTAGAGAGCGGAACTTCGTCGTTGAGGCTCTTCCAATTCTGTACATCTCATTCGTTTTGCCATTCTTTGCGTAAAACGGTCGCAATATGACTTCGTAATCAGTCGACGGCTTGAGAGACGTGAGTCTGTGCTTTTTGCTAGACGCTTCGAGCTTTGCGTTCACTGTTTCTTCCACAGATTTCACTGTCAAAAAGTATCCAGCCAGGGTGACGTGAACGCCATTTGTATCGTGCCAACCTATATTATTTTGGGTGTCATTGAATGGTGCTTTGTCTGGCAACCATATCAGATCAACTGTTCCATTTTTATATTTTTGGGTAACCAGATTCAGGGTAAAGTTGATCTGCTGCGGATCCACTGAAAAAAGAAAGAAAGAGAGGTTGCTATTGTTTATCTGTATATCATAACGATAAAAAAGGTAATTAGATTCAGTAGTACGCTTCCCGAACAACGCGGACCCTCACATTGCCGACTTTCCCGAAGGGGCGCTTTGATAGAGGTGTCCGTCTTAACAACCTGTTCACGTGATAGAACAATCGTTACTGAGCTTGGAACGTTTTTGTTACGTATTTTAGTAAGATTATTCTCAAGTTAGAATCACTGCCAATGACAACCTATAAAACGCTCAATAATTTTTATCCCCAAGCACTAGCAGCTGCAGAAAACGAGCTAAGTTCACACCTTGCGTACGCAGCCGCATGAACAGCATCTCGATGTGTGTTGTGCACATAACGAGAGTGTCTATTTTACAGCATTAGCTGAATGATGCTTTTAAGCCACAATATGGGCATTAATGGGCGTAATAAAATGTGTGTGTTGTCGGTGACAGGTCAAGAACAAAGTGAGAGCCCCTCGCACCTCTTTTACTATTGCACACAGAACACTGGAGAGGAAATGAGGAACTCTTCAGCGTTTGCTCTGCTATAGTGGAAAGAAGTGGGAGGAGCATCCACTTCTTCTTGACCTGTCATCGACTATAAATGAGTGAACGAACGAGGTGACATAAAACTGTTTAACAAAGCTGCCTTTTGGAGGTGCACTTACTCTACTCAAAATTGAAAGGTGTATGTCTTGTTTAAAAAAAAATTGTAGCGAATTGGTGGGCAATTGTGTTACACGTGAAATGTTCCGGTATCGCTCCGGAATGTTACCGAGTCCTGCGCCTACGCTCATGGCGCATATAATGTAACTTGTGGCGTGATATATAAACTTGAAAGCAGCTCCTGGAATGAAAATACTGGCGGTAATCGTTTTTGGCGTGTTTTTTTGTTTTTTTTTGTACTTGCGTTACATTTTTTTTTGCTCCTCCTCGCTTACTTCTCTTGCCACATGACCCCCGTAACAGGCAATTAGCATCGAGCTTTGGGGCTTCACGTTTATCTCGGCTTTAATTTTGGGCCTCACCGAAATCTTAATACCCGCCTGACCAGACAAAGAACGTTTCAAGTTAAACTAAAACCAAACATTTTGTTATTCTTGCGCACAGGGAGGGAAATGATAACCAATTGTCTATTTGACGATGCTCATCACAGTTGGCACAAAATGAATAAAACATTCAGTAGAAACACTTAAGACTGCTTACGTGTATGAATGCGAAAGCATTCCTAAACGGAGCGCATTCCTACAAGCAGCGCGCCACGTCTTTTTTTTTTACACACGGCGCTCCGGCGTCCCCCCCCCCCCCCCCCCCCCTTCCCGCTTCACCGCCAGCAGTTCAGCTGGCTCTTTAGCAGCGATGACGCCGTTGGTACGGAGCCACATGTCCTTTGGCGGCGACATCATGTTCCCCCACTGCGCAGGCGCGGTTAACCCCCTTCCGCCTCCACGGCTTCCGTGACGATGCATCCGCGTTGCTGGGCTTTTCTTTGTGTTTTATTTCTGGGGCGCATCGACTTCGACCTTGAGCGGCCCCAAAAGGGTACAGTGACGAAGTATCTGATAATCTGATATGACTCGTCGCAGCCAATGGGGAATTTATTGCTCATCTTGCTGCTACAGACAACGCCCAGCCAATGGGAATTTAGTTGCCGCGTTTCGCCGGCTTCACCGGCTTCGCTCCATGAGACAGTCATTGCTTCGCATTAAAACCTTGAACGCTTTTGTGAGATAAGTACACAATAGCAGGTACTGCAGACGCGAGCTCGTGGGGTAACTTCTGCGAGTAACAGCGTCAACTATGCGAATTGGTTTTTCCGTTTCGCTCCATATCTGAGGAACAACAGCTAAGAAATTTTGTAGCTTGATTTTTTTTTCTCGTCAGAAACTTACACTTATGCAATTTGAGCATAATTAATGAACTACCCAAAGACTACATTGAGGATACTCTTGTGGCGACGCGATATTCCCAACATTTCGGCGCAGCCCTCGCCTTTTCGTCGTCTGCGCCGCAAAGCACGGCTGGGTCGCTAAACTCGTCAAGCACAACTTTGTGCCCGAAGTTTGCGGAACGCGCTAATTGGACTCTCGCGACGCTGACGTCGCGCCGAGCGAGGTGTCAATCATTCGAACGCTCATTTCTTTGAGAGAGGCAGAATGTAGCAAAGTTCATCGAGGCGCGCGTGCGGCGCGTGAGGGGCGCGAGGAGCCCGCTGATTGAACGGCTTCGCCGATGACGTAGCGCCCATTTGTCCCTACATCCCTACGCCAAGCTAAAATTAATGCTTTACAGATTGTCCCTAGGCGACCTGCTGACGCTCAATATCCCTCCGAAGTTTGTGTAAAAAAGAAACCTCGTTTGTCGAAGTTGTCGCTGACGTCAAAGTGACGTTTCCGAACTTTGCGAGAGCCGTGGTTTGAGCTCGAGATCTTCGCTTCGGATCGAGGCGAAGTTAAACTTTGTCAACATGGCGGTGCCGTACGCTGCGGCCGAGCGTATCTTCCGCCACCGTCGGCGTTGCTACTGAGACCACCGGGGACGCCTTTCAACTCCCCGACGACGACTTTCGGCGACAGTACCGGCTATCAAAAGCCGTTGTGCGTTGACTCTGCGACGAGCTTCGTTCGGCGCCCGGACTTCAAGGCGGCGGACAATCGCGTTTACCATGACCGTGGAACCACAAGTTCTTTGCGCGCTCCGGTTCTTCGAAACCGGTAGCTTTCAAGGCATGATGGCGACTGACGAACACCTGTCAGTCTCCCACATGACTGTGAGCCGGGCTGTCAGAGTTTTTGCGGCTGCCATCTTTTTTTTTTTTTTTCTGCAATATCCGAAGAGGTACTAATAAGCTGGTATACAATTCAGAATGTTGGAAAACAAACAAGAACCGGGATAATTCTTGGGTAGGTTCGAGTCTCCCGGCAGCCGGCAGAATTATTTCCCCGAAATTTTACTGGCAGTCGTCAAATCAGTTCATCGAACGACGTGTCATCGACAGATCGTTTCATCGGCACGCGATGTAATCACATGAAAGAGATTTTCTTCCGTTAGAGGTATATACAAATTAAACATTTTCACACCTTTATACATGTAAGTGGGGTGTCCAATAACTAACCCCCTAATAAGTGTAGCAATATACCTTATAAAAAAATGTAAACCTCACACCTTTAAAAATGTGTGATTTTTTAAACACGTTTCTTAAAACGTGTGATAATGCACTACACATTTTTATAAAGATGTAAAACTACAATACCCCTTCTCGTCAGACACGTAGCCAGGGGAGGGGGGGGGGGGCATAAGGCCCGCCCCCCCCCCCGAAATCTTCAATTTTGCTGGGGCCTCCTCTCCCCCCTCCCCCTCATAGAGCACTTTGCTATGGGCGCCCCCCCCCCCCCCCCCCTAAAACAAAGTCCTGGCTAAGTGCCTCCTTCTCGCCAAGGTGTAATTACCACAGTACATTCCTTTTTTGGGGTGTACACAGTGGCCCGGGACCCAATAAAATGACTGAAAAATTAAATTACACAAACGAGTCGCCCAAACAATACGTTGCTTCTTGGCGAGTGTCGAGGCAACTTCGGCCGAAAACCGGCTTCAATATTGGCCGGATGTACGGTTTTGCGCCTCGTCCCGACATCCGGCAGGTATGGGTGTACCGATGCAAATACACGATTTATGTCTAATAGCACTGGCACCACTGATCTATTATTAGGCTGGATCGCGGATAGAGGCCTGTTTTGCTGGGGTCGAGCGGCACCACCGGCAGCCATCGCTTGACACGATCTAATGCATGCCATAGGAGAAACGGGAAAACTCAATTTTATTACGTTAGTAGGTTGTTCTCGATCATGAAACTTCTATCGTGTTTCCGCAAA
Source organism: Ixodes persulcatus (assembly GCA_013358835.2). Taxonomy (NCBI): domain Eukaryota; kingdom Metazoa; phylum Arthropoda; class Arachnida; order Ixodida; family Ixodidae; genus Ixodes; species Ixodes persulcatus. The sequence goes on from JABSTQ010005270.1 coordinate 11,366, forward strand.
TAACAATTAATATTGTGGGCAAGAAAATTAAACGCGTTAGAATACCAATCTTGTTTAAATAAACGTTGTGTGGTTGAGGGTCGAGGGCGACTTTGTTGGGCGTTAACTGTGATGTGTTTAAAGAGACAAGGGCTACCGAGAGTTTTTGTGGTGTCATCCGTGATCTCGGAGTCATCAGAGCTCAGCAAACGATAAGTTGGAAGGCCTTTACTGGGGACATTCGCATCGTTTTAACCGCTTGTACATAGTACTTCATGGTGAAAGCTTTTTCTTTGAACTGCTGTGAGGGCTTCCGTGACAAACTGAAACTCGGAGCGTGCCGTTCAGTCGCTGAACGTGCTGTTTATTTAGCAACCGAAGCAAGCGACGTCAGTAAAGTCGGCGGTGCTCCGGCCCATTTATTTATTATTTCTAAAATCAATGTTCGAACGTTTGACGAATGTCTAGTTGATCTCCAAGCACCCGATATAATCATCGCAGCACGTCATAAAATACTCGCCCTCGAGCACCGCGTACAAGCTTCCTCCTTTTGCGTGTTTCTCCCATAGACTTGCGTGTATTGCCTGTTGTCAAGCAATGGCCGCCGGTGAGGCCAGTGACGGGCTCCCGATCCGCGATCCAGACTTGCACTGTGAGAGTTCTAATGCATTGCACCCGCGGAGTGCTGCACGGAGAACAGGCCCCGGACGAACTTGCCGAATGCACCTAGTGCAGACTGATGCTGTCGCCATACATGTTGTAGAAAAGTACCGACCTCAAACCGAAACTAGCGCCTTTTTGTTCGACGAGATGGGTGGAAATGCGGGAGCGCAGTCGCTGCCATCGTTTATCTATAAACGTTGGTTGCTGCAACGTGTCACTTATATTTGCGATGATTTCCAATTAAGGAACTCGGCTGTCAGAGATATCTACAGACGGCGTAAGTTTCCGAAGCCAGCTGACTACAAAGCAGCATACACTTGAGAAAATTTATGGCACTGTACGCGCAAACGATTGCTTCGTTTTAATCATAGTATTATGAGTGAACCACTGAAAGGATACTGCTTAAATCTAGTTCTTTGGAACATCTAGCAATACGTTTCGTAAGACTTTTTTTTATTTTTCTGGTGAGGGCATTGCGAACGAGAGCTTTCTCAAACAAAATACGACGGGGCAAGATAGCTGTCGTTCAAATATGACTGTGCTTGAGCCTCGGGCAACGTCTCCATGTTTAGCCTTCCCGGACGCTGAGTGAATGCGTCACAGGTTTCTGCTGTGGGAGCTTTGTCGAAAAATGTTCCACTTTTCACCTGCACACAGATGATGCGAGATCTCGCGGCCTCTGTGTTTGTCCTGGGCCTTTCATTACACAGTGGTAGGTTTCAGCGTCTGTACGGCAACAAAGCGACCCAAATTTTGCAAATAAAACACGGGTCGTCGATTCCTCCCTTCGTGGAATATAAGACGCTTACAATTCAAGCTCGCGTTTGAGTTTGTGGCCCGCGGGACGTGATTTCGAGCAGAATACCAACTTTTTCTTTCAGCTCCGCTGTGCGAATGCCGCCTCGTAGCAGACGAACTCTCGTCGTCTGCTCTCGCTCCTCGCCTGGGCGAGGCATGACGGGATTGTCGGCGCTAGAGAGACAACGTACAGCGAGCGGCGTGAACGCTGGCCTCCCCGCGCTGTCTCGTGCTCTCGTGCACCGCCTAGGGATCGCGGGGGATTTTTCGTCAAAAGTTGCGAAGTTGAGCGCGCGCAGGGAGGAGGAAACTTTGCGGCGTTCTTTTCGTCACTCCCACCGCTACGTCAAAAAGCGAAGAATGTTTTGCTCCACGAGTTTAGCTACCCAGGGCGCTACACTGCGTAGCTCGAAGAAGAAGACTTGCAACCCAGGGCACGCGATGCACCGGAACGATCGTCGACCGCCGCTGCCAAGGCAATAAACCGCTGTTCTTTTTCTAGGTCGGAATTTGTTCGTCACCACGACGCAGTATCCCCCATCTGGTGATCCGGAAAACGGACACAACGCATCGCCAGGGCCGACCAGGAGGCCCTTCAAAAACAGATGAAACTACTCCAGGAGCAGCTTCGGACCCAGCAGGAGCTGATTCAAAGGGAACAGCCGCAGCTTCAGCAACAACAGCCCCAACTCGATGGTTCCGTTCAGCAACATCCTGCCAACACTTACACTACACTGTCCGTGCCTACCGGCACCACACCAGACGGCGGAACCCCTGCAGCCGACATGTCGGACGCTGCTTCACTCAGCGTCAGCCGTGTCGCCGTCAAACGTCCGCCGTTTTGGGCGGACTCGCTTGAGGTATGATTCGCACAAGTCGAGGCCCAGATCTCCCTGGCGCGCATCACCCAAGTCCGAATGCGCTCCGATTACGTCGTCGCCCACCTGGACAGCCTCTACGCCAATGAGATACGGGATATCCTTGAGAACCCACCAGCGGCCAACCTTTATCAACATCTCAAAACTGAACTCACCCGCCGCCTGACACTATCGGAAGACCAGAAAGTGCGTCAACTTATTCAGTCCGCAGAAGTCGCTGAGCGCAAACCATCGCAGTTTTTTTGCCACATGCGTGCTCTCGCAGGCAACACGCGAGTCCACGACTTTTTTCCGCGAACACTCTGGCTTCAACGACTACCACCACAAGTCCAGGCCATTCTGCGGGCTCAACCTACGCTACCTCTAGACCAACTTGCCGAAATTTCTGACCGCATCATCGAGGTCTCTGTACCACCACTTTCGTCCACCGTCTATTCCGTCGGTGCAGCACTGGAAACCACGGAGCTCGCGCACCGAATCGACGATATCACCCGACAGCTCAGCTTCATTAAACGACGCCTCGATCAAAGTCCTCCGACGCGCCCCCGTTACCGCTCACAGAGCCGTGAACGTAACACCGGCTCGTCGCAGCAGCTTCGAGTCGTGACAGTGGCCGATGCTACTACCATCGACGCTTCGGGGACAGAGCCCGACAATGCCGACCACCCTGCTCCACGGGACATCAGGGAAACGCCAACGGCAGCTTGTAGACGCGGCTATGAGCTGCCAACCTGCAGGCCGCCGCATCCTCGTCACCGATCAAATCACAAGGCAGCGGTTCCCGGTCAACTGCGACTCTGACATTTGCTGCTATCCTCGTGCCCATCTTCAAGGTCCCCACCCACCTACGTCTTTCGAGCTCGCGCAGCAAACCGATCCACCATCAAGACCTACGGCTCGCTCCATCTGCACGTCCGACTAAAAAACTTACATCGTGACCTCCACTGAAATTTCGTCATCGCCGGCGTTATCGAGCCAATCATCGGCTTAGACTTTTTGGCACACTACAACCTCCTTCCGGACTGCCGCCACGACCGACTCATTGACGCATCAACGGGACTTTCTTCGCCAGGCCAGCGCACAACCACCCACCAGTCCAGCATTAAGGTACTCGGTGTGGAAAACCTTTCGCCATAACAGCTGTGCTCGCCGAATTTCCCGGTTTGACGCGTCCCAGCGGGTTGCCACGGGATGTTCGACACACCACTGTGTCGAACATCCCGTGCAAGCCCTACATCCGGACCGCTCCGGGACCTCCCGTTTTCTGCCGCGCCCGTCGCCTTGCTGCGGACCGCTTGCGCATCGCCAAAGCAGAGTTCGAGGCCGTGCTCCACGATGGAATCGTCCGCCGATCCGACAGCCCACAGGCCTCGCCGCTTCACCTTGTTCCGAAGAAGACCGAAGGGTGGCGACCCTGCGGGGATTACCGCGCCCTCAGCGCTCGCACCATCCCCGACAGATACCCCATCCATCACATACAAGACTTCGCCTACCGCGTCCACGTCTGCCACGTCTTCTCCGTGCTAGATTTGATGAAGGCCTACACGTAGATACCCGTGAACCCAGACGACTTCCATAAAACTGCGATCATTACACCCTTTGGCTTGTTCGAGTTTCCCTTCATGAGCTTTGGCCTGAGGAACACAGGACAAACTTACCAATGTTTCATCGGCGAAGTGGTCCGCGGTCTTGACTTGTGCTTCGTCTATCTTGACGATATATTAATCTTCTCCTAAACCGACGAAGACCACCATAGGCACCTTCGCATACTCTTCCAACGACTTGATGACCACGGCCTGCTCGTCAATATTCAAAAGAGCACTCTCGGCGCCCCCATTGTCACCTTCCTCGAGCACGGAATTTAATCAGAGGAAACTCGACCCTTGCCTCACCGCATATCAAACCTGCAAAATTATCCTCAAGCCTCCTCCGCTAAAGACCTCCGTCGTTTTCTCGGCATGATTGACTTCTACAGGCGTTTATTGTCTCACACAGCTGACTACCAAGCTCCTCTTCATGATGCCTTGGCTGGTCTACGAGGAAACCAGCTCGTCACCTGGACGCCAGCTTTAGCGCAAAATTTCAAAAAATGCAAAGCTGCACTCTGCGATACCACACTTCTATCTCGTCCCGTACCAGACACTCCCTTGGGGCTCTTCACGGACGCCTCCAGTTTCGCCGTCGGCGCCTCCGTCATGCAACACGTCCACAACACCTGGCGTCGTTTGGCATTCTTCTCAAACAAAATCCACATTCGGAAGACGTCCCCTCCCACTGCCAGCCCCACCGACAAAACTACGACCTCCGCCCACACGAACTGGCCAGCTTAGTACAGAGAGCTTCTTGCCATTTACGAAGCAGTTCAGCACATTCGCCACATCCTCGACGCACAGCACTGCACCATTTATACCGACTGCAAGCCCCAAACCCACACCTTCTCTCAACGCCGTGACAAACTTCCGCCGGTCCAGTAGAACCAGTTTTCGCTCATTGCCCAGTTTACCACCCACATCCTGCATGTCAGCGGGAAAGATAAAGTGGTCGCCGGCGCGCTTTCCCGTGTATTGGCTATCAGATCTTTCGCCAATAACAGCAGATGTCCTCGCCGAGGCTCAAACAACCAACACCGAGCTACGGCAACTCCTTAAGGGTGGGTCTTCACTACAGCTGCAACAAGTCCCCGTTCCTGGGTCGACAACTATCTACTGTGACATGTCCACAGGACAGCCCAGACCCTATGTGCCCCAGTCCTATCGCCATAGTTTTCTCCACCAGCTACACCACCTCAGCCACCCCAGAATCCGCGCTTCTTCAAGCCTTGTGGCTGACCGCTACGTCTGGCCCTATATGCAGCGTGACTGCCGCAACTGGGCGCGCTCCTGCATTCAATGTCAACGCGCCAAAGTAACTAGGCATGTCACTTCACCGCTGGGAGCATTTCCTCAGACCTCTGGTCGTTTTTAACACGTCCATCTTGACATCATAGGCCTGGTTCCCCCAGCCGGACCTTACCGCTACTGCCTCACCGCCATCGATCAATATACACAATGGCCTGAGGCATGGACCCTCGAGAGAATCACCGCGGAAGATGTCGCTTCGGCATTCTTCACCGCTTGGATCTCCAGCTCCTGCTCCCCTCGCCGCATCACGACCGATCAAAGACGACAGTTCGAATTGCAACTCTTCAGGCCCCTCGGGCTCACCACCGGGTTTGAGCGCTTGAGGACCACCAGTTACCATCCTTGCGCCAATTGGATCAATGAGCGCTTCCACCGACAACTCAAAGCATCCCTCATGTGTCACCCCGACTCAACCTGGCTCGAAGCAATCCCAGCCGTAGCCCTAGGTCTTCGCGCCACCTTCAAACCGGCTATTCAAGCTTCACCCTCGGAGCTAGTCTACGGTGAACCACTTCACCTCCCAGGGGAATTTCTTGCTGCCCCACAATCCACCAGCCCCACATTAGACCCCACCGATTTTGTCACCAGGCTCCGACGAACCATCGCCACACTCCGCCCGTCACCTGCTGCGCATCACTGCAAGCCGACGCCTTTCGTTTTTAAGGATCTGGCAACGTGCACACACGCGTTCCTCCGAGACGACACCGTCCGCACGCCTTTTCAGCCGCCTTACAACGAACGGACCGTACCGGGTTACCCGTCGCGACGAGAAAAGTTTCACTCTACAAGTGAACGGGAAGGACAACCGCGTTTCTTTTGACCGACTGAAGCCAGCATACATTCCTTCGGACGAATCAAACAACCCCAGCGAATCCTCAAGCGTCAAGCCACAACCCCCGACACCGCAGCCCGCGCCAGTCACTACACGTTCTGGACATCGAATACATTTCACGGATTTTTACAAGCCCTGAGGGCCCTCCGTACGGCGGGGGGAGGGGGGGGGGGGGGGTGATGTGGCGACGCACTATCCCAAACATTTCGGCGCAGCCCTCGCCTCTTCGTCGTCTGCTCTGGCGAAGCACGGCCGCGCACTACACTGCGTAGCTCGAAGAAGAAGACTTGCAACCCAGGGCACGCGATGCACCGGAACGATCGTCGACCGCCACTACCAAGGCAATTGGCCGCCGTTCTTTTTCCAGTGTTTGGAAGTACTTTAAGTACATTGTACTTAAAGTACTACTTCAAGTAGGTTTAGGAAACTTGCACTTTACTTGAAGTACATTCTCTGAGAATGTACTTATACTTTACTTTAAGTAACTTTTTCTGGTACTTTCCGATGAAAATACTATTCCCGACTTCAAAGTACATTCCCCAAATTAGGTTTTGTCAAATTTTTATAACGAAATTATGCTTTGTCAGCTTTGAAGAAATACTGGGGGGGGGGGGGGGGGGTTATTCTCACCAGAAACGTGAGCAGACGACGCATCGCTCCGTTTGTTCTGGGGGCGGCTTTCCTGTAGCGTTTTGAACTCTTGCTACTTTTCGGTCGGTCAGCACAAGCGAGGAGGTTTAAAATATTAGGAGAGCAAAATTAATTACTATATAGCACCTGAGACTGCGGTGCGGAAAAATTAAACTTTCAAGTCGAAGAAAAAGACAACAGAGGAGAACGTCGCAATGTTTTGAGACATTTTCTTTTTTCTTTTGCTTCGATTAGAAAGTTCCTTAATTTTTTCGCACCCCAATCGCAGGTGTCACATTATGATTAATTATCACCAGCTCGCTTGCACACTCACTGCTTTTTCATTAAGGAGAGGAGACTCCTCTATGAGAGGATTGCTTGTAGGAGCTACGGGGCTGACGTCTTGCTCTCTCATATTACATTTAACCCCCTTGGGTGCAACAATCCAGTGAAAGTGGCGCCAAATTCAGAAGAGGGACTTCTGATTTTGGCTCCATTCCTGAAGATAACTACTCTGTGACCATTTGACTTTATCGAGTTTTCGCCGCTTTTTTTTGGAAATAGGTCATGCACCCTTGATTACCCCTAGGCAATGCATACCAGTTAAAAAATCACTGTATAGGGGAATGAAAGGGCATCATAAAATATTGTGTTAAAATACTTGTACTTTACTTTGAAAGTACATTGTATTTAAAGTACTTTACTTCAAGCACATTGCACCCAGTGTACTTACTACTTTGTTTTTCACGTCTCATTTCCTTTGTACTTTACTTGAAGTACCTTTTAGATGTACTTTACCCAACACTCTTTTTCCAGGTCGGCATTTGTTCGTCACCACGATGCAGTATCCCCCACTCTAATTACATTCCGTTCATTAGCTTATGTATGCGAAATATTTAACGCCCATATGGCGCGAAGAACATTCGGTAGTATTGAACGGGTTGGTTTCCAGTTTTTCCTTGGTTTTTTTTATGATATTATAGCGTTACAATCTTTCTGTTAAATACATTATTTTTCTCCTTCACGAAAATCTTGCCACAGCGTTGCACATGCCATGAAACCCAACTGGTTCACGAACCACGTTGTCCACCAATCCTTGTTTTTTACGATTTCATTAACGCCAGTGTAAATGGCGAAAAGCGTGCCCTCCATTAGAGATGATTATTACTTTACGAAAGACCAATGCCAACAATTATTTAACGGTGACCCTGGCCACAATTTTTTTATATCTTGTAGGGCGAGGAGATTAAGTATCGGAGCCTTTTGTGTGAAGTTATCTTTTTCACCTTTATTATTATCACCTTACAGACCATATATTTAGTTGACAGAAATCAGGATTCACTTGCTTATGTTGGCTTTGTTTTGTTCTGTTTCTTGATAACATGGGTCAATTATGTATTTTAGTTCCCATCATTTAAAGAGCCTCTGATACGCAAAAAAAAAAAATTTTTTTTTTCATGCTAGGCGTTGAATTGGCATATCAGTACATTACAAAAAAATTGTTTCACTATAAAGTTCCGTAGTTTTTTTATAAAAAATAGAAATACGAGGCCCAATTCAAAGTTCCCGCCGTGCACTGTGACGTAACAGTGTACCGCAAGGTGTGGGGGCGGTCAGAAGGGAGGCATCGCCGGAAGTCACGCGAGTTGTATTCCTCCTCGTGCTTACCGCGAGCGCGTGTAATATTTTTTTTTTTATATTTTTGTCATTCACCGCACCTCCACGAGCGATCCAAGCAGACAAGGTTTCTTTTATTTGCTTTTCATCGCTTAATGTTGCTGTAAAGGTAGAAGAAGCGGAGTCAGTGAATTGACGTGATCAACTACAATGCCTAGAAGGTGCTGTGTGAGGGACTGTCCCGGTATTTCAGCAACTGAAGAAGAGATCACACTGCATGTATTTCTGAGACATACATCGGCCGCATGAGCACCTAATAAACAAGTTCTACTCATGTTCTAGACAAAATACGTACTTTGTGCTCGACGTTTACTTGTACTTGGTACACTCAGCCGTTCGTATTCTTTAGACGGCAGGCATCTTCAGCCTGGAGAGTATCCGATGATTCAACGACCTCGGTGTCTCAACCTTCAGCAATGCGATCAGGCGTGTCGTATGCTAGCAATCCTAATTTCTGCGAGCGTTCTATTTTTTTTTTTTTTTTCAAAACTTGATAGCTTGTTTTGCGCCCAGTATAGCCCTGTATCATCGGACTGACGGCATGCACTCGTACACTGGCTTGTACTCGCAACGCTTTCATCATTGACCTCCATCACGTCGATCCACTGACTCTTCGCCCTCAACTTTTACAGCACGCAAACTAACCAACGGTGCAGGGATAACGAGCTAGTGGAACTGAAACTTCGTTTTCTACGATCGCTCGTACGAAGAGCAGAATAAAAAAAATAAAAAAAGTCTTAGGCACGGTCGCGGAGAGCACGAGGAGTGAAACTCACGTGACTTCCGGTGAACCCACTTTTAGTTACGTAGGTCGATGCCTCCCTTCTGACCGCCCCGACACCTTGCGGTACACTGTTACGTCACAGTGCACGGCGGGAACTTTGAATTGGGCCTCGTATTTCTATTTTTTATAAAAAAACTACGCAACTCTATAGTGAAAAATTTTTTTTGTAATGTCCTGATATGCCATTGCAACGTTTAGCATGAAAACAAAATTTTTTTTTTGGCGTGTCAGAGGCTCTTTAATGCACACTCTGGATACTTCGAAGGACAATGAAATGTGGGAAAAAGAATATTTAGAAATTATTTTATCGTAGTTCTCTGCCTTTTAGCAAGGGAGAAAAATCTATTGCATGAAATATGGGGCCTTTGCTATAGTCAGAGACAACTTAAGAAATGAAAGGCGTTTTTCATTAGGTTCACAAAAGCTGCCTGTGAATTCGTGCTTGCACGTTCTCAACGGCGATTGTTGCAATCCCATCGGTTGTAGATCGATAGAAGACACGCCTGACTTTCCACGCCTTGCATTTCTTAATTTTCATGTCATCTTTCAGGTTCTTAGGAAACTGAAAGATGACAAAGAAACAAAACGCGAATAAGAGACTGAACATCGAAAAAAAAACACGATGGGGCATTTTGGAGTACACCATAAACCTAACAGTCGCATGTGGCCTTTTGTCGCGACATTCCTTCTTATTAATGTTGACTATTTAGGAAAATATTGTGCCGATACCCGGGATAGAGCTTCACAACATCATCTCGGTTCCAAAGAAAAAAACGATGCGAAGGCAAGCGAACTTAGAAATTAGTGAAGGCTGCCTTGAACAACAAGAGCCGGACAGCGTAAGCATCGCCATCGGTAAATGTAACACGAAGATACGCTCTTTGGCTTGAAGTTCTTCCAGGTTGAAAAAATAATCGGCTGTCAAGCGACCTGAAAATTACCCATGTATTGGTTGAATGCCCAGCGAGCAGCACGATGAGCCTATAACATCTGGGTTATTAGCAACGTCAACAAAGTTTTGGACGATCCTCAGACGGACTTAGCCAGACTCGACGCGGTCAAGTATGAACTGCATTCGAGCAACACCGAGCTAGACCCTATTGCCGCGCGCAGAGCCGAGCAAGCAACGCTCAGTCCAGTCACGAACTTTTAGAGCATTCGTGTTTATTCTTACTCGATACGTAACTTTTATCATTTCGCCCTATTTTTTTGTTCTCAAAGATGCCTGCACATTCTCATCCCGAACGCTCGACGTTCGAACCTTCTGGGCCAAATTTTCCAGAGGTCGACTCACACTAGATAAAGAGCTGCCCATGACCCTGTCGAGTCAATCTTGTTCGCGCTTGCTGTTGGGCCGTCGAATCGCTGCCCGCTTTCCTGCTGTCTCGACGCTCCTTATATCGTTTGGCACAAGTTCGCACATTAAACCTTCACTCTGCAACGGGATTTTCGACGCTCCTGCCAGTGGCGTACCAACTTGTTTTTGAGTAAAGGGGCAAACCAGACCCCCCTCCCCCCCCCCCCCCCCCCCCCGTCCCCCCCAGGAACGGGGGAGGTGCCCTTGGTATTCCTAGGGCGCCGCCGGCCAGTGTTTGACCTGCCCAGTGGCGGCTGTTTCAGGGGGGGGGGGGGGGCAAAACACATGCCTTGCCGCCCCACTCTGAAGGATGGATGGATGGATGAATACGGCTGAGCCCTATGGATCGAGCGGTAGCTTACGCCACCTAGCCATTTTGTCTTACCATTTAAGCTTAGAATATTTAAATGTGAAAACTATATTCACACCACACTGAAAAGAAAGTGAGGCTATAAAATCCCCTTGCCATCAGTTAATAAGAAAATACCTAGTTTTCTCTCGCTTTCTGCCACCATTCACTTAATCTTTGCTTGGTAGTCCCTACTGTATTGAAATCCACTTTTCCTTCGCTGTCTCTAAAACCCAATGACTATATTAAATCTATGTTGTCTTCGGTAGGCATAGGGTGAAGCCCTTTACAGTATAGTATCAAGTGCTCAGCCGTCTCGTCCTGCTCTCCTCAAGCAGCGCACACTGTATCTATTTTCTGGTGCTCCGCTCTGTATGTTCTGGTTCGCAAAACACCTGTCCTTGCCTCAAACAACAATGAGCTTCCCCTAGAATTGTCATAAATGCTTTCTTTGGCAATAACTGTTTTGTTTAATCTATAGCTTTCCAGAGCCGTCTTTGTCTGCATTCCCTCTAGCCACCGATTTCTTTCTGTGGCCTTAACTTTCTTATTAACTGAGACCTGCTCTTCCGTAACCCTCTATAGCCTAAAAACTTTCCTCTTAATTTCCTAGTGCGCTGTCTCCACTTTGTGTCTATACTCCTTATGTATAAATAGCTGAAAACCTTTCGTGCCCATTGCTCCCCATCTATTTGCCTCAACCGATCCTCAAATTCTATCTTGCTCACAGCTTCCCTGCTGGGATGCTGTGAGCAAGGAGGCCAGCGCCCCCCCCCCCCTTGCGCCTCCGGCTGGTACGCCCATGGCTCCTGCTCCTGTCATTCGTGAGAATATCAACGAGGAGCCGCAGCCACTATTTACAACGGCCGGTCTCGAAAATGAGTACACTACCTTGGCCGAATTCAATGAGCAGGCCATCATAGTTTTTGCGTAGCTCCGGTACGACGTCGAAGAGCTGGAGGTCACCAGGCTCCGCAATATTCATGCTACCAGAGCGATAATAAGCAGGGCTCATGACAGCATCGTCAGGGTGAGTGGAAAAATATCTCCATAAGTGAACTTAACGACTTTTTAAAGGCGACATCAGTCACTGTTTGAAATTCTGATAGCAATTTGAGGGAACAATTCAATGAGGCCGAGAATTGTCCATAATTGAAAGTTTCATTACTTACGACAATCGTGGAAAATAAAAACAAGGTGACTTAAATCACGAATTAAATCAGACCAGTTTTACTGTGATGACTCAGATTAAACCCTTCCCCGTAAAAATATTTCCAAAAATGGTTTTGAAATTCTGTTTCTCTCTGGTTTTATAATTTGCATGTGCATTTGTTTTGTATTTAAATTAAATAATTATCAAGCAACAAAGATTCCTTAGGCTGAACACGAGCAAAATGCATTGCTCTTCTGAGAAAATCGAATCATTAAGCTCTTTCTACCTTCCACTTCGTTGGGGAGTGACATAACGTCACATTAAAATCAAATCAAAATTTGAAACAAACAAAAACTAGAAAGGTAATGTACTATTGCCAGCGAATCGAAACGCAAAAAAAGAAAAGTTTTTCGCTAACTAGAAAGGCCTAGCTGTTTTTTCCAGTATATCAATAAGAAGTTGTTAATAAAGTCTTACTTTAAATTTACTATATCTCTTTCTTTCGCATTGTTATCAGTGAAGGGACAGATTGATGAATTAATCTAGCAAGTTTAGAGAAACGTGGAATAATAAAGAGTCTAATTTTTTTTTATTCCGCTAACGACACTATTTTTACGTTGACGCAGCATCAGCAGTGGCCAGGTTACTATGTCTGATCGGTGTCACACATATGATATTGAACTTCTCGAAAAGCACTTCGGAGATTCAAAAAGAATGGAGCAGGAGAACCTTGCAGCACGTTGACATCTTCCTTGGATTCGACAATCGGGTGACACCCGAAGTCTTTGCAAAATGTACGACCCAGCTCAGCTAAAATCATTTCCCTCGACGCCCTTGAGCATCTTACGTTGAGTTTTGCGGCTATGCTCAGTGATATTTTAATGAAAGTTGTTGCATATGACATCGTCAATCAATGTCACCGACAAGTGAGCTGTAAGCCCTTCAACAACGCAGAATTGATGCAGGTGGCGGTTTCATATCAGCGATATCTCATGTCGTTTTAGAATTCAACGAGATCATCTGGTTCTCAGCATCGACGTAGAAATCAAAGAGTGGAGCGGCCACTCCGGAGATGTAAGCAAGATGCAAAGAGACAAGACGAGGGGCCTACCCAGCCGGCTGCATTTACACTCCAATGAACGTCATCTCCCCTACCAGGGGACGATGACGACGAAGAGCTATGGGGAGGAATGTATCTCACGGAGGTCCGCCGAAGACATGAATTTCCCAGTTTTTGGCAAGCCCTCGACTCAAGAAATATCACACCGTCTTGAAGACAACTGCACGGATCCGCACACCCAATTTCCGGGAAAGTCAGTAATCTTCCACCAATTTACGAACCTTTTTGCTCTCGGCGCCACATAGGCCAAACGTGTGCTCATGTAATGAGCCCAGCCTCTAGCGTTGGCGCTGCGAAAAGGCGTACCCCGGCACCCTGTAGAGCATGCCCCCCCCCCCCCCCCCCCATTACGTCCGCGCCAGATGAACCGGCCATCAACCATCAAAAATTATTTTCACAAGATAACACTCAAGAAATTCTCACGGCCGCCGAAGCGAAGCCGACCCGCCGATTTTGAGTACAGCCTTGATGACATGCATGAAGACGCGGAAGACCAAGTAAGCGAAAATAATGACTACTCGACTCGTACAAAGATTTATGGAACAAAGTACAACGAGAAAGGAATCCCAAACCACCCAGAAGAAAGGACTTCCAACGATTCGGCCTAGAGAAATTTATCATAATAATTAAACCGAAAGGATCAAAGAACATCACGAAGATTCGTTCGAAAATAATCTACCAACAATTATTGAGAGCCGCAGAAAGCGGAGTCTAGTAGTTAGGCTGATCTTCATGACGAACGAAAAAACCAATTCAATTACAGTAACGGTATACGAACGCAAGCACGTGGAGAACATCCTCCGAATCAGGGAAATCGAGACAACAGCTGGCACGGTGGAAGTAAACCCGTAACAAGCAACGACTGACTCGCTTTCACGTGGCGTTGTACACGACATCGACCGCTTAGAAAGCGTCGAGGACCTTCTTAAAATCTCAGACACAGAGTTCCACGAGATACTCTAGGCGAGACCGTTCGGAAAAAAAGGTTGTTGACGTTCAAGGGCGACGGAAGTCCCCAAAAAATTACGATACAATGAACAACTCATCAGCGCCTAAGCCTAGCGGCCTACTGCGATCGCGTGCTTCAAATATCACAGCCTAGGCCACAAGGCCGCTATATGCACAAATGAGTCCCGCTGCAAGGACTGTGGGGATTTTTACCAAGAAGGTCGCAAGTGCCAGAAACTTTTTTGCTACAACTGCAAAGGCTACGATCACGTCGCTCTACACCAGCTGTTCCAACGCAGGCCGACCTCAAACTCTAACAAAGAGCCAAGGCACCCCTTCTCAACAACCAACAAAGAGGACGACGGAGAAACAAGTTTGAAGGAATCAACAACTTGAACCGCTTCGGACGCGATCACAGAGCAACAACTATCCTAAGCTGTCAAGAGACAAGAGCAGCTCACCAGCACCCAAGCCCAAGGTACCACAGAAGACCACGACGAACGCACAGCCTACCTTCGCACAAACAATGAAGGATTACAGGGAATCGACGCTACAGTTATTCAACAAGAAAAGGGAATACGAGAAACTCAGAAAGGAACTCAAAGAAGAGGAGAACAATCTCTCCAGACGAATCGCAAAGATGCAAAGAAATTGCCGTGGTGCAGGAGGACATCCACCGAATACTCAGATGCTCGTATTTCATGTCATCTTCACCACCACCACCAACACAATCGCAATACAATCCTCAGCAGCAGCAACTGAGGTTGACACCCAGCACATCGGCAAAAACGAACAACAACGAATCAAGCACAAACAATTACACCGCGACATCACAAACACCTACTATGGAAGAAAAAAATAATGAAGTTTATGCAAACGCTGCAGACTCAAATTCAAGCCCAAATGCAAGCTCATACGGAGGCCATTAACAAGAGGATGGAAACGTACGAATATATCCTGACTCAACATGGTCTTACCAAATAAGAAGAAAACGAAGAGTTGCCCTTTAACAATTCTACTGTGGAATTGCAGAGGGCTGAAACAGAAGCGGGAAGAACTTAAACTGACGATTAGCGGAGAACCCACGAGACGCCCTGCTAATACAAGAAAGGAAATGTGACACCATCTATTTAAGGGGATACAACAAAGTTTTCGCACCGTCTGTTCACTAGAAACAAAAAGGCAAAGCAGTAGTACAAGCACAAGCCGGGATATACCTCGACAAAGAGCTCTCTTTCACACAAATAGACACCAGCAAGTGGTGCAATGCCTCTCAAGGGGATTCGGAGCCGGCCCACTCTCCGACATGCAGTTAACGCTGCTCCTAATGCTGCAGGTCTTGACCGTGCATGGATCAGCCGCATTGTTCGACGCGGGATTTGCGGAGGCAGTACTCGCTTACTTGCCCAAGCCATCTTCAACCACGTCACCAGGACTGCATGTGTCGGCAAGCCACGACGGAGCGACAGTCATCGCTGCTGATAATCTATGCCCGGACAAGCCATTCGCTACGGATCTACTAATCGCCTTTAACCAACGTGACCCACGTGATCCGACCCAAGGCTACATAAGGGCCGGCGACTTTGGCTTCGTGGGATTCGGAGCCGGCACACTCTCCGACATGCAGTTAACGCTGCTCCTAATGCTGCAGGTTAGTCCTTACTACCCTACCCAAGTGCAAAAACTGTTGTGCACTCTGCCGGCTCCTCCCACTACTCCAAGTGTCGATGACTTTATACATAAGCGGACGCGCCTCGTATTGTCTCGTAGACGTTTTCGCCTTTTTGTAAACCCTGCTTTTTACCTCATTTTATTGCTGTTGCTCTCCGGTGACATAGAGCTAAACCCTGGTCCCCTCACAGAATTCGAAATGGAATTACTAAAATCCCTACAAAGTGGTCAAACAACTATTATGCAGAAACTAGATAGCATTGACCTCAGATTCGCAAAGCACGAAACCATGATGAAAGAAATTTACGATAAACTTAACAAAACCGAGGGCCAGATCGAGAAGGTTAATAAATTACTGTCAGTTCAAGAGAATCAAATTCGGCAACTTTCTGAGAAAGTCCAGGATTTACACAACAAGAATGTTGACCTTGAAAATAGAAGTCGGAGACAAAATCTAGTTTTTTACGGAATCGAAGACAACAGTCACTCCGAAACATGGAATGAGTCAGAGAATATTGTCAAAGAAATCTGTAAACAAAACCTGGGAGTTGAACTTAAAACCATAGAGAGGGCGCACCGCGTTGGCCGTTATAACACAAAGTTCAAGCGACCAATCATAGTGAACTTCGCTTCATATAAAGAAAAACAGAATGTTTTGTTAAATGCCAAAAAATTCAAGGGTTCGCCTTACAGCGTTGACCAGGATTACGCTTTTGAGACTCGAGCCACGCGGAAGAGGTTGTGGGAATACGCGAAAGAAAAGAGGAAAGATAGTACTAACCAAGTGAAGCTAAATTTTGACAAACTAATCATTAATGGGAAGGCTTTCACGTGGAATAAAGAGACTGAAGAAGTTGTTCCAGTAAAGAACTACTGACGCCCAATCAAGCCGAAGAAATGTATCCGACATGAACTAATCGCTGTCATAGTCAACTGCAGAAGTATTGTAAATAAAGTTGATAAATTTGCTGGACTTATCGAATCCGTAAAAGCTGATATTATTTTCGGAACTGAGTCGTGGTTGAGACCTGACATCGCTGATAGCGAGGTGTTTCCGAAAGATTATAGCGTTTATCGTAAGGATATGACTCGTCTCGGGGGCGGGGTTTTTCTACTGATTCATTCTTCATTAAACTCATCCTTACTAGATCTGGGGCACGTTGACGTCGAATCGATATGGTGTAAAATCACCTTAGCAGATAGTTCCTCGTTTGCAGCCGGTGTGTTCTACCGACCACCAGATTCTAATTTAAACACATTTCAATTACTACATGAGATAGTTTCGGAGGCCTCTGGTCAGACTTTTGTACTTGCTGGTGATTTTAATTTGCCGGAATTAATGTGGCAAAATGAAA
This sequence comes from Ixodes persulcatus, assembly GCA_013358835.2. NCBI lineage: Eukaryota > Metazoa > Arthropoda > Arachnida > Ixodida > Ixodidae > Ixodes > Ixodes persulcatus. Next base: position 28,460 of record JABSTQ010005270.1, read on the forward strand.
TGTGCCAATGCAAGGTAAACAGCCGCGCTAACCTGGAAATGAAAAGTATTGTGGATACATTTGGGCTCTCGCAATATGTGAAAGAACCAACTCGAAATGATAATATCTTGGACCTTTTGTTTTGTAACTCTCCTAGCTTTGTTAACTCTGTCGTAACTATTCCAGGCATAAGTGACCACCATGCTATCGTTGCGAGTATAAGAACAAAAACCAAGAGGCAAAAATCAAACGCGTCAAGGAGGGTGTTTTTATTCGAAAAAGGTGATTACAGTAATATCTCTAAGGCGCTCCGTGATCATCTGCCTGTTTTTGAGTGCCTAGCTGAGGATTCTGACGTCCACAAATTATGGAGCCTGTTCAGAAGTAAGCTGCTAGACCTTATCGAAAAATACATCCCAAGCATAGATTCTACTAGGCTTAAGAAACGAAAGAAACCATGGATGACATCAGCTATTCTTCGATGAACGAAAAGAAGAAGGCGAGCATTTATTAGGTACAAGAGAACCAAAAGTGATACGCACTTGCAGAAGTTATCGGAGATAACACATGAATACGATTTGAATGTCAGAAGCGCAAAGGCACAATATTTCGAAAAACTCAGCGACTGCATGAAAACTAACTCTAAACTTTTTTGGAAATATATAAAGAATTGTGGTTCGGATCCCGTGGGTATCAGTGAAATTGTGCAAAATGGCCAGGTAATTTCAGATGATGCAGAGAAAGCCACGTGTTTAAATAATTACTTTCAGTCCGTTTTTTTGGCTAAATGCAGTTACCGAAATATTTCATACACTAGCGGTGTTCCCGAAATGCCACCAGTCGAATTTAGTGTAAGTGGCATTGAAACCTTATTTCAGAACATCGATGAAACCAAAGCCAGTGGTCCCGATGGCATCTCACCAAGTGTTTTAAAAAGGTGCGCTCAGGCAATCTCGCCCTATCTATACTTAATTTATACCCAGTCGCTGGCTACGAGCGTTCTACCAGATGACTGGAAAGTTGCTCACGTTGTACCTATCCACAAAGGCGGTTCGAAGAAGGATGTCTCTAATTACAGACCTATTTCATTGACGTCTATTTTATGTAAGATTATTGCACACGTTTTTTATTCACAGATAGTGTCTCACTTAAACGCAAACAATTTGATTATCAGTGAGCAACACGGTTTTTGTAAGGGATTGTCTTGTACAACACAGCTTGCGGAATTTTTTCACGAATTAGTATCTGGTATTGATGAGCGCAGACAAACAAATTGTATTTTCTTAGACTTCCGTAAAGCATTTGACACGGTTTCACACTCGCTTCTTCTCCAGAAACTTAAGACATTTAATTTAGATTCAACTGTTATTAGGTGGATTGAAAGCTATTTGTCCCAGCGGCGTCAATGTGTGGTTTTGAACGGCAAGCAGTCTGATTAAGTTGATGTTACATCTGGAGTCCCCCAGGGCTCCGTCTTGGGACCCCTTTTGTTTTTAATTTATATTAACGACATTTCTAGCCAAATAACATCCCGTATTCGACTGTTTGCTGACGATTGTGTTTTATATAGAAGCATTACGAGTGAGCATGACGCAGAACAATTACAGAGTGACCTGGTACGTGTTGAAAACTGGTGTTGTAAATGGAAGATGAATTTGAATCCAAAAAAGTGTGTCCATTTAAGTTTTACTAGGAGTAAGAAAAAAATCGATACTCAGTACAGTATAAATAATGACTTCATCAAAACAGAATGTGCGTACAAATATCTGGGTGTTACATTATCAAATGACTGTTCATGGAACGCCCAAGTCGATGATGTAGTCTTAAGGGCCGGCAGGGCATTAAACTTCATTCAGCGATATTTAAAATGTTCCGAAACAAAATTGAAGAAAACGGCATATCTGACATGTGTTAGACCAATTCTAGAATATGCATGTGTTGTATGGGACCCCGCGCAGAAGTATCTAATTGAAAAACTAGAAAAAATTCAAAATAGGGCAGCGAGGTTTGTTCTGGGACGATATGGGCAAAAGGATAGTTGTACTGACATGAAAAGAGAATTAAATTGGGAATTACTCTCAGCCCGACGGAAAAAATTAAGACTGAAATTTTTGTTTTCAATATTTAATGGTCGACTGGGCATTAACAAAGACGATTACCTAAAGCAACCGCACTATATTTCAAGCCGGACCGATCACTGTTTTAAAATACGAGAATACCGTGCCAGAACAAACATGTACGCTAATTCTTTTTTTGTCAAGACCATCCAACAATGGAACAAGCTGTCGGAGGAACAAGTGTGCTCTGCAACCGAAGAATTGTTTTTTTCCCGTTTGTAACCCCCCTGCAGTAACGCCTTCGGGCAATGCGGGGTAACTTATGAATAAAGAAATGAATAAAGAATAAAGAAAAGAAGTCGTCGCAGTCCGAACGGAGATAGGCGACAAACGAATTTTTCTGGTGTCTACGTGTGCCAGACCAGGCACTCTTGAGCACGAGAACGACGACTATTCGTGGATGAAAGAAATTAGGCGGTCCTTTCCTAACGACGAGATGGTAATCGGTGGAGACTTTAATGCTCCAAACAAGAGCAACCTCCGTCAGAGGACAGAAACTGGCAGAGGCATACGAAAGGGCAAATCTACTTTTGATCAATGACTTATCAGTAAACACCACATATGCCACAATTCAGAAACACGATGACACCACACCAGACCTGACTTTCACTACCCAGAAAATCAAAGCGAACTGGAAACTGATCCAAGACACATGGGGAAGTGACCATCACCCCATAGAAATTCAATTCGAAAACGTCGCATACCACAAGAGGAAAAGAACAACAAGAACGGTCAGAGGGGATAGATTCAGAACAAAAAGTGATCGAGGAGTTACAGGACGAATCCATCGAAGAGTTCACCAAACTCATGCTAAGGGCCACAGACGAGGCCACCGAGAAGCGGCAAGTCGACTTCGACGCACCAACTCCAAACACCAAACTCCTGTCTTTTGGCACCAACGAGCCAAAACGCTCGATGAGTAAAGAGAAACTAAAAATCCCAACGCGCTCATATTAGTCAAAGAGTTAACAACCGAGGCCAAAGAATACTGGGTAAGAGAATACTCCCGGAAACTAAGTCCAGACAACTGGTTCTCACTATGCGCATCGTTTGACGAGCATACATCGCTAGCAAAGGTATGGGCAATTTTTATTGCCATGTTCAGAAAGACAAAAACCAAAAAAACAGCACCAAACATCGCCCTTGGTCAAGATCTATGAATAGAAGAAATTGCCGAAGAAACTGGGTCGATATTCTTCCCCCAACCGGAAGAGACACCAGATGAACAAATAAACCAGATCGAAGATGTCGACGTGAACGACACGAGTGATGTAGATTTCACACTTTGGGAATTGGAGGCGGCGATACAGAAAGGAAAAACATAAAGCACACCCGGACCTGATCAAATCAGCGGAAGCATGATCCGGAATTTACCTACGGAAGTCAAACAGAAATTACTTGGGTATAAAAAAATATGAAACCAAGGAACGATACCAGATAACTAGAAGTTATCGTGGGTGACAAAAATTCTCAAATCAGGAAAAATTCTAACGTCACCACAAAACACGAGACCCATATCACTCACATCGGTGCTATGTAAACTAATGGAGAGAATGTTTCTCGGTCGCATCGACTGGATAAACGAAGAAAAAAAATGCTTCCATCCGTCACAAACCGGTTTTAGATATCATCTCGGGCACATGACAGCCTTCTATTAATTCAATCAGGAGTTCTAAAATATCCGACAAAGCACTATCAACTACGAATCCTCGTGGCCGTAGACATCAAAAAGGCCTACGATTCGCTCCCACATCAAGTCATACTCGATAGCCTCAAATGCCAAGGAATACTGGGCAAATCACTTAACTTTGTCAAAACCTTTCTGAAACATAGAATGACAAGGAAACAGCGCACCCTCAAAACAAGCACTCTAAAGTTTTCATGCGCACAAAAGAAAGAGCAACTTACACAGCGATGACTGATAACTCTTGGTTATATTTACAATTTTCGTTTTCGTCTTTCTTTGTTTACAATTTTCGTTTTCGTCTTTCTTTCTATGGCAAAAAATTGCCCTTTTCTTCTTCCTTCTTCTTCCTGTGTTGTGTAATAGGATGCTAAACCATAAAATTCTTGTAAGGCTAAGTACTCTAGTTCTTTTTTTGATAACATTATGGAAGGAGTGCTGACACATCTCTCCTCTTGTCTGGCAATGTTCTCTGCTTCCATAATTCCTCTTGTTAGCTTGTCGTAGTTCCAGCCTAACACTGTGCATTTCTCCAGCTGCGCTGAGCAGCCACAGTCTCGACAGTGAATTCCCAGGTGTCCGGAGTTTTTGTTGGTGATAGTGCAGTTGTGCTCACGAAGGCGATCGTTGGTGATACCCCAACTGCTTTATCGTTGCCACCCGTTGTCGCAGGAAAGTGCGACCGGTGTAAGTCCGGACAGCAAGCTACGCTGGAGCACCTTGTCTGGGGATGCACAGCGACAGAGCGTATTCGCCGAAGGGTCCTCCGCGGACTACCACATCACCTTCGCCCTACAAACTTCCAAGAATGGACGAGTCCCGAAGGCGAACAAGCAGACAAAGAGGCAGTGCTTCAGTCCCTCCTGAAATTCATTAGGGAGGCAGGCAGCCGCCACCTATTTTAACATATTTTCATCCGACATCATCCCCATCGCTCATCTCCTCCCACAAATGATCTGAGATCAAGGTGTTGGGGGCATCAATCAAAAAAACGTCAACAACAACAACACGACCGCAATACAGAACTCTCTCAGATGACAACAAATTCCAAAGTGAAAATTGCACCTGGAATAAGCTTACTTATTGGATCCGACCCAAATTAAAAAATGTTCACGGGCGAGGTCGTGAGGTGTAAGGAAGGGGAAGGATTGGTGGCAAGCAATACAAAGACGAGCTGGGCGTTGCAGAACCGTCTGACTCTATACCAAAAGGAATCTTGATGCAAGCCTCGACCTTGAGGGTATGTGCACTAAGACCCCGAACTGCGGCCGATGATGATGTGACCTCCCAACTACTCTTTTTGGGAGCTGGATACTATAACAATATGAGCTAAGATTTCTAGAAAGGGACGACAACCTCTCCGTACGTTTTCAAAAAAATTATAGTTAGAGTTGGCGAACAATACGAAGAAGCGCTCTCCTGGAAGGATGATTGCACAGAGGCCTTGGAAGCCGCTTCGGTGACTCCGAGGGAAAGCGACAGATGGTGGTTTCCCCTCAAAATATCCTCATGTGCTTGAAATTTTTCCTTAGTCCTCCACTGAATAGTGCCAAATTATATCGTTTGGTTTGGCACGCAGAACCCAAAAATTTGTAGGAGGCCTTGGATAATAAACAAATAACAGTCTCCCGCTTGAGTTCTGTCTTTAAATGACTATCGTCTTAGGAAGGTTTACTTCATTGATATGTCAAATCCACGTGTCAATACATGCGGTTAGGTCATGCAGAGGTAGAATCTTCTTACTGAGAGAGTACTACAACAAAAATCGTCATTTAGATGCCACACCGAGAAGCCTTCCGGGAAGACTCCACCAGCACGAAGTTACAGTGTGATGAAAAAAAAAATAATTGAAGGGACTCGGAATTCCAGAGCGGTGACTATAAGAAGGTTGATATTATTTACAGTCATATAAACAAGAAGTTAGAAAAACAATGGTGTGGATATATATACAAAGTTCAGTTCGCCGCATCCGCTTACGGCACGGTGGTGCACGTCGACGTGGGCATGGCGTTCGTCTTGTCCAGGAAATGCTCAGCTGCCTGCTAGGCACAGGCGGAGGCTTCTCGGCGAGCTTGGGTGAAAGCCCCACGGGCCTGGACTCGTCCGTCCGGGCTCCTCCTTGGCTGCCGGGACCACCGCTGTCGAGCCGGGTTCCATGTCTTGCCCGCCCTTCTCTCCCGTGTCACGAGCCTGTGTGTCGTCGTCTTCGTTTTTTTCCGGTATATCCATTCCAGCCCTTCCCGTCGTCGTCTTCGTTTTTCGGTATATCCATCTCTTGGCTTGAACTTCCTCATCTTCTAGTTACTCCCATCTTCTCCCCGTTCACAGCGTCTTCTTCCTCGCCCTTTGCTTAGTCCAAGACACAGTTTAGTTTTCACGTGAGTCGTTGCTTTCATCGTTGTTTCCCCCACATCATCACATACAGCTAGTCTTCGAAGCATCATAGCATGCAAAAGAATGCAAATCTTTCAACTGCCTCGAAGAGGGACTAAACCTGAAGCCAAAAATCGTCTGAATACTTCTCTGTTTCATATTGCGAGCTACAGCCTTGACTGCTACTGTAGAGAAGGGTATTCTTCAAATAAAATTTCTGAAAGGATAACGCGATGTGGTCAGATTACTGTCGCTTGCAAGGAAACCCACATTGCATTTGATATAGAAGACATACAGAAATTGCGGATGCCCAGAGTCCTATCTGGGGTAACTCCGGTCCTTTCTACTGTCTGGGATCATTCGATACCACTTGTATAATTCGCCTGATAAAAATATATAGCTAAATAGTGAGGAGCGTGTTGTATAAAGATAACATTTTTATAGATGCAGGCAAGGTCCAGAAGGTGATTACGAATTACGAAACATCCAACTTCATCATGAATGATGCCGAGATACAAACTAAGGAAATGGGCTTCAAAGGACGGAATGGTATAGCTCCTAATAAACTAAACTGAAACAGATGCGGTAATGGCCGACTGCAACATCAGGTTATTCAGAATCTCCGTAGTGCTGGTGATGACTTGGGACATGGACAGTGCCAGTTTTATATGATTGGATACATTTCTTTAGATTATTTCTATGCTCAAGAATTGATTTCAAGCTTTACATCCTGCGTCAATAATATAATTGATCCCATGAGTTTATTGCTTGCTGCACAGTACACTCAAGCCCCTTTTCCCCAAGATATAGAAACTGGGTGCGAACTGGGATAAAGATTAGCCTAAGAAGGTAAATACGAATAGAGACAACAGTTGCGCTGAAGTTTCTCAACTGTACCTCATATATGTACCAGATACATTCAGAATCAACAAACGAAAAAGTGCCAAAAAGAATTACAGTGGCACATTTTTGACGCAAGCAGGCACGCCTACGGAGCCTGTGCCTATCTAAGAAGCCAAGATAGCAGCGCACACATTCTAGTCTTTTTTGATACCGCAAAATCAAGAGTGGCGCCTGTCACGTAAATAACGTTGTGAAGCTTGGAACTGATTGTAGCATTCAATCGGGACAATGGTGCTGGAACACCTTCGCAGTACATACAGCCATTTGAAAGACAAACACACTGCTTGCCTTGCTCGAATATTGTTCTGAGTTAGATAAGGGGTCCAGGAATCAGGTAAAACCTTTTGTTCCAAACCGAGTTCCAGAAATTCAAGCTATATTCATACCAGAGAAATTTAGAGAATTTCCTGGAAACAGTGACCAAGCTGACTTACAAGGGAAATAATCAGCTGCGATTCTTTTGATTGCGGTCGGTGGTGTAAATGGCCAGTACGACTTATTTTAAACGCAGGCGAATGGGCAGATAGCTCATATTGCCACGCGCGCGCTGAGCAAACGCGTACGTGGCCGAATGGTTACCATACTTGGCTGTACCGCGAAAGTGCTGTGTTCGATTCCAGGCAGCGGAATGTTCTTTTATTTATTCTTGCCACTTGGCGTTCTCGCAAATTATAGAACTTTCTTGTCTTCTCGAGTTACGAATGTTCTACGTGCCGAACGTTCTAGGCCGAATGTTCCAGAGACCCCTGCCGCTACAAAAGGTGCTCCCCGTGCCAAGCCGTGGTCAGTTCTCG